>JAOSBK010000005.1:37179190-37197573 GCA_027568895.1 Erythroxylum shatona | reverse complement strand
CAGGTTATGAATCTGGTGACAGTTGATGTCATGAATCTTTTAAATTTCATCAAAGTTTCTAAATATTCTATGATCCAAAAGTAACTAAAAGGTCGGAACTTTGAAAAATTAAAATATCAATGACATTGCAAGGTGCAGAAGCATGCAACAGACCCCTTAGGTGTGACGACGTGCGACAACGAGCGGCGAACTTGCTGGGTGGGCGGCGTGCAACAAATCTGCCAAGTGCAGCAACGTGCGAGGGATCTGTAGGGATTACAGTAGCCGACTGAGTCATGGTTGGTCTCGTTAACTTTTTCAAATAATTTTTTAAAATTAGAAAAATAAAATAATTTTAAAAAAAATTAAATTCGAACCTGAATTCTTCAAGCCTAATCAAATTTATAAATCAGCTTATTAAAGATACCTAAATTTTAACCCAAGGGGTGTGGTTGAGTGGAAGGGACTCATCCATCTTTAACCAAAGGTCAGGGGTTCGATCCTTGACTTTGGATATGGAGCAGCCTTAAATCTTTGGGTCAGCTGTCCCACCATGTGAGATGCCTTCAAACCAGCGAGGAGATTAATCACTAGGATACCTGGTCAGAGACCAAAAAAAAAAAACCTAAATTTAAACAAAAGATCAGTCATCGCATCCCCTAGGGACCTGCCATACCGCGACAACATATAAAGGAGCTAGTGGGTGTTGTGGCGACAAGGGATACAGCAATTGTGTTCAGAGATGCGACAGAGCTTATCTCACCTTAGACACATAAACCCTAATATTGCCAAATTGGAGCTTTTATGCAATGATTTTTTTCTATACTTGGGTTTTTAATTTTAAAAAATTAATTTTACGCGTGATATTAACAAATATAGCACGTATATGACACAATTTAATGTACTTGACGAAAAGTCTAACTAAATATTTTTGTACAATACTAAACATCTGAATATTGTAACGTAGCTTAAGTTAATATTATAAAAATAAGTAAAGTTTATTTTTTATAATTAACCCTTATAAAAATTGTAATACAAATTAATAACCTAAAATTAAAACAATTTTTAAGCAAATTAAACAAAATTAATTAATATGAATTATACTCAAAATTAATAACCTAAAATTAAAACAATTTTTAAGCAAATTAAACAAAATTAATTAATATGAATTATACTCAAATTTTAACAGATAAAATATCTAAAACCTAAAATTAATAAATCAAACCTAATAAGAATTACAAAAACAAAAAGTATTGGAATAAGGTCGAATTATTTCACAAAAAATTATACAAATTTTTTTAAAAAAATAAAATTGGACAAAAATGAGGTGACGATAAGATCAAACACACTTCATATAAAGTGGCAAAGAAAATAAGAGAAGTAGCAAGAGCTACGTCAATCTTATCCTGTCTAAACAGAAGACTATCAATTACCGTTATCCGATCTTTTGAGAAATTGAAGTGATCCAGTTAGTACAGTTGTTACAATACGATCTCCAATTCGGAGCAAGACCGGGGAAATGGATAACGTAATATATTAGATTGACTATCATGAAAATTTTCAGAGAGCCCCGCCCCTTCTGAATAACCGGGCTCCATGCAATAAACACTGAACCTGCAAGTGCAGCCAATTAAGTGATGAAGTTTAGATTTGAGCTTCCAAGTTGGTGGACCTGATCGAGGTTCTCGTCACTGCACTCCTTTCCGACTGCACATTACTGCTATCATTCAACAACATAATTAGGAGCCACAGCTAAAATCCTGTTGTCTCTAGACGCTGGTCTTCCACCTTCATCCCCAGCTTCGGATGGCCTGCCGTCATCTATCACTATCAAGTAGCCTTCCCTTCTTACCAAACTCTGCAACAAAAATGCTCGAGTTTCATAATTATGTCCAAGAAATCTTCGGTAAATGACGATTCTTTTTTCCCAATAAGAACCATGTTTTACCTCAATAATAGCTTTGATTTTTGAAGCTTCATTCTTGGCTTCTTCTACAGAGCTGTAACTGTTTTTCTGATTCTGCTGTTCTACGTACCATCTTATTAGTTCCCCCTGTCTCATTCCTGCTAGCCCTGACCCTGGAAAAGGATTAAAGCATTCATAGAAGACAATAAGCTCGTTGGGAAAGGAGAATATGGTGGACAATGAAGAAATTGTAAAGTCTACTTCATCTAATTCAAATGATGAATTTTGAAATATGCATAGGGTCCAACATCTAATTATGCGGTAACTATACAAGATACTGTTGGTAGAATCAAAATGATATTTGATAAAGATGTTACTGTGAACAGTTATAGAAAAGGTTCCAATAGCTTACCGTCACGCAATACAGTTTCTTCATGTTGTCTTATGCGCATTACCAGTGCTTGCGTAACCCTCTGAAAGTATTCTTCACTTATTACCAATTTTTTCCTCTGTTCGCTTTGCCCTCCATTTTCTGGACATTACCACAGTTAGAAATAAAAAAGGTCCAATCACAAGAAAATGGTAACAAACAAGAAAAGTCGTAAAAGTCCCACCTGCATTCTCGGTAGCTGGCGTAGTGCCTGCATTACTTGGCTGTGTATCACTTTGGTTGAAATGGTCATTCTCATCACCGTTACCACCACTCTGATTTCCTTCTTGAAACTCGGATAAATCAATCTCACTAGACTCAACACTGTTTTGAAAAACAGATAAGACGCATTACAACAAAGAAAAAAACACGTTGATATCACGTTAAAAGCATGATTATAATATTGAAAATGGAAAACGGTAAGAGAGGCCAATGAGGAAGAGAGATAGGAACAGAGAACTTTAAAATGTTTGTCAATCTTCTTGCCTGATTATAGATGTTTTTAGTAATCTCACTGCTAGACGAACATGATGTTGCTGTACCTGGAAAGAAGTCAACAACTTAAGTCCAGAATGAAAGTTTAAATAATTGCATAGCAGCTATATTTGCATTTACAAGAAAAGACCTGAAGTTCCAAATAACTACGAGCAATTGCCTCAGACAGTCTGATTAAAGCCTCTAGCTGTCTAACTGTCATGCGATAGGCAACTCTATTTCCTGGAGTTGTATCGCCTCTTCGGAGAGCAACATACGAGTCCACCAACAGTTTCCTTGCTTCTGAATTAAGCTGTTTCGAATTGTAGCTTGTTAAATGATGTAATGAACACTAGAATATGGCATTCCGTTTATAAATCCAGTTTTAGAGATATAAAAGATAAAGCAGCAGACCTTTGGTTTCAAAGTTTTTGCATAAGCAATGTAACGCTTTAGTTGTGCTGTTGAGAACGCAGGAGCAAGCGCTTCTTCACGCTTCTGATGAACTCTTACAATATGATGTGCAATGTGATAATCAGTTTGATCATCAGGGTCATCAATCATCACGTATACCAGGTCAAACCTTGAAAGAATTGCAGGAGGAAGTGCAACATTATACTGGAATAACAAAATAAAGTGATTAATCAATGAAGAAAAAAGGGAAGCGCTAAGTTTACACCATATCAGTGACTGCCATTAAAAGAGGTAAAATGTTGATGCCATCTAAAGCACAAAGCTTTGAAACCACTGAGAACATTAACCTCACCTTGAGGGGTTTGGACTTGTCATAGCGCCCTCCAGTAGGATTTGCAGCCGCTAAAATCGACGTTCTAGCATTTAATGTTGCTTGTATCCCGGCTTTAGTGATGCTTATTGTCTGCTGTTCCATAGCCTCATGAATTGCTACCTGTCAGGTCCATTTTGGTTCATGTTATGACTCGTAACTTACAAAGTTAAATGCCAAATTATGCTTGCACATCACAAAAGTACCTGATCTCTTATGTCCATCTTGTCAAATTCATCAATACAGCAAATGCCATTGTCAGCAAGCATCAGCGCTCCAGCCTGTGAAAAGGGCAAAAAGAGAGGCAGAAACCAGGTTATGTTCTGAGTGTGCACCAAGATCAGATGAAATTGGTTGGAAATAAGGCAGAAAAGTGTCAAGGAAAGTATGCTTGGACATTTATCATATTCTTTGACGATTTATCATTCCCATTCAAATTATCCTTTTTAAGTTTTATTCTATATAACACATTTTCTCTTTTAATTCCTCGATGGATTTTTCTAGTTCATGAAATGTTATCTTAGAATGCTATATCTTCTTTCAAAGCATGTTCTCTATTCTTCAATGTAAAAATCATCAACAACCTGCACCTGAAATCAACTTCTAATATTACCTTCGACAAGTGCATTACATAATAAAGCTGGAGATTATGTATTTGATTATATGGTCTCAACCAAGGGTTCAAGAAATACAACAATAGAAAGAAATAATGTAGTAGCATTAGAATACTCAAGTGCTCATTAGCGCTCTTGTTTAGTTTCCAAAAGTGTCAAATTTAATATTTCCTAAAACAAGAGTTGGAAAAAAACATTTTAAAAATGATAATTTCAATCATTTATAAGTTTCAGCACAAATTTCTCCTCTAGTGTCTGAATCTGCAGAATCAGAGGACATCGCCAAATTCCAACAGAAAAAGATACATATGCTCAATTCCCGGGCTATAGCAAAAGAATGGCAAACCTCAATACAAAACTCCCCAGTTTCTGGTTCCTTGGCCACAGTTGCAGTCAACCCAGCAGCAGATGAGGATTTTCCAGATGTATAAACAGATCTGGGAACTATGCCAGAGGTATACCTGTCATCGCACACCAATTCAAATGCATCAGTAATTTCTGTTGCACAAACTAAAGCTAAAATCTGGAACCTTGGAAGAAGGCAGGCATACTTAAGAAACTGAGATTTGGCGCAGCTGGGATCACCAACAATACAGACATTGATGTCTCCTCTAAGGTTAATGCCCTCATGAGTGAACTTGTGGACCCCACCCAATAGCATGAGCATGATTGCTCGCTTGATATCTTGATGACCAAAAACAGTTGGAGCAATGCTATCAACAAGCTTATTAAAGAAATCAGGAGTGTTTCTCATTCTTTGAATTTCGTCTAGCTCCTCATCCTGCCAGTTTAGTTAAGTCAGAACAATGATCTCTAAAGCCTCAATCAGAAAGGAACTGTTATGAAACTAACAGATACAAGGCATCATGAACTGACCGTAAATTGCTGGCTATCATCTTCATCGATATCCTTCTTTCTGTTTCTGATATCTGTATCCCTTCTACCATCACAAACCTAATAAACAAACCTTTGCTGAGCATAAACACAAAGACATATCCTCGAACTCAGGCACTTAGAGAAGAGCAAGAAGTATACTGACCTGCACAGAATTGGCAATAAATGCTAGGCGATAGGAAAGGTCTCTCACTCCCAATGCTCGTAGTCCCCTAACCCCTTCATGTCCAACAACAGAACCCTTACGCTGAGAAGCTTCCCGACGGCACTCTGCTCTCTCACCAGGTGATGCCAATGCCATTATGTCAGGAATTACAACCACAGTACCAGTGAAAATGACCCTGGATGCATACCGATGTAAAATTGCTCACAAGCCAATTTAGGAAAATTACCACTACTCAAAACTATACATGGATAATAAAAAATGTCTTACGTATCACCAGCTCTGGCCTGTTCTACAATGTCATGGCGAAGAATAACATCCAAAGATCTAGGAAGGGAACCTGCAGGAATCTCTCTGGAAGTCTCTTGCAACCTTACTCTCTGCCAATCAGCAAATTTGCTGTCTTGCCGAAGCAACGCCCATCTAGTTTTGTTATTGCACATAGCGTTCAAGCAGATTGTTGGCTGCAAACTCAGATTCAACACAACATATACCGATAAGAAATATGCTAAATAAACACCATAGGGAAATAAGTGAGATGATGAGAAAATACTAATAAAAACAAACCTCAGTGTATTTGAATTGTTGCTCAACATTCTTGATGACGGTTCCGCATTCCAGGCACTTGAAAGTTCCTTGGAGAAGCTCTGGCCTAACCTCACTTGTGCGTGTCACAACTCCCATGACAGATACTAGTTTACCAATTTCAGCAGTGCTCAGCTCTCTCAATCTATAAGAGAAATGATCAATTACCAACTTTCAGTATGGATCACAACTTCAGCCAAAAAAGCAATGGGATAGGAGCTTATCATTTTCCAACTCCATATTTAATTGAGTGAAAAATAACGGAAAAAAATGAAAGAAGGGCAAATACCGTTTGGAGAAAGGGAGATTGAAGAAGGCGACATTGATATCCTTATTAGGGTTGTCATCAGCAATGAAAGTCGGTTTCTGCTCCATCACAAACCTCTTACAAGCATTTTTCAAGTACGGCTCTAACCTATTTTGTAAAAATTAACACATACGCGTATACTGTTAAATCAGGATTCAAAAATCCATAAATTAAGAAATGGAAAAGAAGCGACCTCAAGTACTCTTCGGCGACAGCTTTTTGGAGAAGATCGTTGAAACGCATAACGTGAGAAAAATCGATAAACATGGTAGTCGATTCGTTGGCTCTCATCACTTCGATCTCACCATCGTAATACGCTTCTCCAGAATTTTCCAATCTAAAGCTAAACAAATTGAAACAAACAACACACATCCGATTAAAAAAATAGTATGCCTTTTTTTTAGTAGCAAATGAACTGAAAATAAAGAAGAAAGAAACTGAAAAATGCAAGTACGCACCTCTTGAGAAAGTCTAGAAAAATGTTCTCAACTCGGACCGCCTTCTCGTCTACGAAGAATCCCCCAAAAGATTCCATTTTCTGATACAGTATTTTCTGCTTCTGTCCTTGTGTTTCGTCTGTGTTCCAAACTACGTTTTCGCGCTTCTGAAGGTTCCTTTGTCTCTGAAGGTTTGGCGGGAAAATGTCACGGTGGCCAACAGTTCCCGCCAAAAGCACGTACTGATATAAATAAAAAAGCATCGAATTGAAATACTATTTACCGTTGTGGGCCCTTTTCTTGTGAGTAACTGGCATCTGGCCATTTCAAAAGCCCAGTCCTGGGGTAAAAGTTGTTTGTTTAAAGGTATATTTATTTCTAGTTATTATTTTATTATTATTTCAAATTTAGTTAAAAGGAATATTTTGTAATTTTTTACCTTCTGCTGTTAGTTTTGATTTTTTTTAGTTTTTAAAATTTATGAAAACAAAAAAAAGTAGTTTTTGACTTTTTTTACTGTTTTCATTTTTTTCATAATATGATATGAATAATTTGATTTTATTTGATGATATTTAAATTTTTCTAATTAAATTAAATTTATTATTATTATTATTAAATTTAAAATATTATCAAAATATGTAAGTTTTAATTATATTTTGATTTAATAATTAAAATATATTTAAAATAAATATAAATTATAAATAAATTTTAACTTTAAAATTATTTATTTTAATAAATAAAATAATTATTATTGCTATTTTATTAATAAATATTATATAAGAGATTAAAATAAATAAATTAAAAATAATTTATCTGATATGTAATTATTACCAATAATAAAAATATATGAATAGTAACAATTAAATAGATTTTAATTTAAAAGAAAAATCAAAAATCAAAAAATAAAACTCACAACAAAAAATAATAATAGAACCAAACGGTTATTTAAATATTTAGATTGTTTATAAGGAAAATGTAACTTTCCATATATGAAACCATATAAATTTGGAATTCAATTGCAAACAATGATTTTGATTCTTTTTATGTCCAATAGACTCTCGTGTTGGACGCATTTATAAAGATTATAAAATCCTAAGATTCTTGTTGATTACATTTTATTTATTCTTTTCATTTCATGACCTATCAAACAAGCTTTACTTTTTTTTATTTCTTGGATTGGACATAAAAGTTAGGTTATATTTGTATACTTTGATCTTTTTATTTTATTTTAAAATTTAATATAGAAAATAATTGCTAATAATAAAAAATTATGAATGATATTATTTTTAGTTCTTTAATTTAAAATATAAAATTATTTTCAATTATTATATAACATTAACAAATAAATACATATTGCATTTAATAATAAAAATAAAATTTATAATAAAATAGAAGTAAAAATTAGCAACCTCTTCCTAATCGGTTATGTTTCGATTCGATTATTGACATACATATAATGTTCAAATAAGTCTCTTGATTTCTATATAATTGATAAAGGAAATATTGTTTCTAAATACAAAAATAACATAATTAAGAAATCAATACTTGATGAGAGCCATATATATACCTTTAATCATAAAAACTTCATGAATGGAAAACTACTTGTTCTTTGTGGCATTTGTTTAATGCCTCCTAACTTTTTTTTGGTACTATAAAGGTTGATAGAGAAAAAAATGCTTAGAAAAGTAAAAGAAAATAGTTTTGGTTCTAACATCTATTCCAAATATTGATGTATCCAAAGCTCATTTGAAATAGCGTGCTCATTAATAGTGATGGATAATCAATAAAGAATCTAATAGAATCGGAGAAGAAAAGGAATAGAATATGGATATCAACAATTAAAAGAGAACAAAGTATTATTTATTTTTCGACAAATTAGGGCAATAGTGTAATACACCTATAACAAATTAGAGAACCTATTTATAGACTTGAAACATAACATAATTTCTATTATTCTACAACTACAATAGAAGAATCTCAACAAACGTATGATAGATAAATGTTATTAATCTTAATAACTATTAGGAGTAATATCATCTTAATAGACATTGACTATTTCAACATAAATAAAATATTAGAGAAGGCTATTGCAGTTGAAATAAAAAATAGAAAAGAACCTAGTTTAACATCAATATCCTCAGGTAATCTTGATTATGTAATTTACTTATAACAAGCATATGCTTTAACTTGGCAAAACTTTCATACTTTAATGGCTTGGTTAGAATATCTGTAGCCTAGTTTTTAGGTTTATAAGTACTTCAACTAAATATTTTCTTTACAATTAAGTCCCTTAAGAAATGAAAGTGCTGGAGAGCCATGGATCCATGCATCACGTACATGGCAAGGTAGCAGAAGTGTCGAAATCAAAATTCCAAACCACAACATCTCCAAAAAATCCAAAATCTTTGCGCATGTATAAGCAAATTATAAGAACATGAAATTACATCATTTGGACCTTGCAAATACTCCTCCTTCCTTGAATCTTCTCCTTGTTTGGGTTGTAGCAAACACCAAACACTTTACTTGGCCTCTAGAGAGCAGAAAAAGTAGTGTGTAAGGGTTAGAGCGCCAAATAAGATGAGTTCAAGTAGATGCTCAATTGAGAGTTAGATCAAGACCAAGTTACATGCAATTAATCTCATGCAACATTTGCTTAAAATTACATGAATAAATCTCAAGATTACTCCTCTCAACTTCCAAAACTGTTATGGCCCCTTATCCTCTCTATTGAGTGTATTTTTGGCTAAAAATTTGTGTGTACATAAGTGAAGAACTAACTTATGTATCACCTATCATTAAGTCAGTCACGATCGTGGTCTGGCTTGCTTAAATGACAGCCATGCACATTTTGTTTTTCATCCTATCTTTTATGCGTGTGACCCTTAGGTTCCTAGTTATTTTGATCACTTGAATTAACTCTTAATTCGAGCAAATCATGAAGGGTTTTATGGATGACAATTTATTGGAATGTAAGTGGATTAACACTCAAACTCTTCGATAGTTAATTATCAGACTTACGAATCTTTCCATAGTTAATTATCATGCAATTCGTCCCTTCACCATCTTATACCCCACTTAATTTAGGGTTTAGGTTATATGTCAACTCCTACTAGACTAACTATGTCAGATCTAGTCTAAGTGATATTAGTTCTTATCCTGGGGATCTCACTACTTTATGTGTCATTGAAGACTCTCTTCATGACACATAATTGTTCTGACCAGAAACTCCCGAGTAATGACTCCAACAAGAGGCCATGGGTATTATCTCCTTCTATCAGGAGTGGCGAGTCCTTTATTGTCTACCCAGTTACCTTCAAATACCAATAGCTATACCCAATCACCACCCTATGAGCGACCTCATCTTGAGGTAACAAAGAATGGTGTCAAAGCACAGGATCAGTATCCAAAATATCCCTAAGTACCTCAAGTCTAAGGATATTTGCATAATTGCTATGAAGAGATTAATCACTAACATTTGATAGATCATCCATATGATAATCTCATAGCAGGTTATCCGATGTACTTACTACTCTTAGTAAGCATCCACATGTTAACTCTAAACATAGTTTGTGAGATCCACTACTTGATCAAATTAAGGAGTATAACATGTGCTAATTTATCCAGATTAATAATGTCCTGTCTCATTAATCCTGACTTATGATAATTTAGATACTAACATAATAGCACATGATAGGAATCTCATTATCATAATATCATCATGATTTACTTCATGTTATGTTTTTTTATCATAGACATCATTAATTTAATTTAAGATCGACATCAATTCATAGATAAATAAACATCAAATTAATGAAAATTGTCTTTCACTTTATTAATCAAAATAAAGTTTATACAAAAGTGCTAAAGGTGATTGCCTTTAGAGTATAACTATAACAATCTCCTACTTACACTAAAGTCAATTTCCTTTATATCTAATACCATAGGCGAGTATACTATAATCAAATCTCATTTTAGGAAGTGGCTTAGTCAAAGGATCAATGATATTCTAATCTGTAGGCACTCTCTCTATCTTCGCATCCCCTCTATCAACGATCTCCCTGATCTAGTGATATCTCCTAAGTATATGCTTGGACCTCTGATAAGACCTTGGTTCCTTGGCGTAAGCAATATCCCCATTGTTGTCACAATACAATAATATCAAGTCTACAATGCTCGGAACCACCCCAAGTTCCATAAAGAACTTCTTGATCCAAACAACTTCTTTTACCACTTCCGCAGCTACAATGTACTCTGACTTGGTAATTGAATATGTAGTTGTCTCTTCTTTGGAACTCTTTCAACTAACTGGTCCACCATTTAGTGTGAAAACATAACCTGAATGGGATTTAAAGTCGTCCTATTCAGATTCAAAACAGGCATTTATGTGCTTGCTCACTACGAGATCTCAATCTCTATATACCAAGAATACATCCTTTGTCCTTCTCAAATACATTAGGATATTCTTGATGGCCACCTAGTGACACTTACTAAGATCTGATTGATATCTACTTGTAACACTTAAAGTATACAATATATTGGATCTTGTACATGACATAGCATATATGATTGATCCTATTGCCGAAACATACGGAATCAAACTCATGTGAATCCTCTCATCTTGCGTCTTAGGACACATAGATTTCGAGAGTTTTATCCCATGAGTCATGAGAAGAAACCCACTCTTGGACTACTCTATGCTAAACCTCTTTAGCACTTTATCTACATATATAGACTATATAAAAAAACCTAGCAGATTCTTTGATCTATCGCTGTAGATCATTATTCTCAATATATAAGTTGCTTCTCCAAGGACTTTCATGGAGAAATTCTGAGACAATCAAAATTTGACGAATTACAAACTTGAGATATCATTTCCTATTAGTAATATGTCATCCACATATAATATAAGGAATATGATAGCACTCCCACTAACCTTCTTGTACACAAGGTTCATCCGAATTTTGTGAGAAACAAAACTCTTTGATTGTTGCATCAAATCGGATGTTCCAACTCCTAGATGCTTGCTTCAATCCATAAATAGATTTACGAAGCTTGCATACTTTTTGCCATCTTTGGCTATGAATCCCTTAGGTTGTATCATATACACATCCTCAGCTAGGCTTCCATTTAGGAAAGTCATCTTCACATCCATTCACCATATCTCATAATCATAATAAGCAGCAATGGCTTGGAGCATTCTAATGGATTTAAACATCGCTGCAGACCTAAAAATCTCATTATAGTCAACACCTTGTTTTTGACGATAACCTTTAGTGCTTTATAGGTAATCATATTACCATCCATGTCGATTTTCTTCCTAAAAATGCATTTGTACCCTATGGGTTTTAGCCTTTCAAGTGGGTCAACCAAAGTCCAACTTGGTTTTCAAACATGGAATGCATTTCAGACTTCATGGCTTGAAGCCATTTTTTCAGATTCTTAACTCTTTGAAGCCTCTTCATAGGTTGTAAGCTCAACGTTCTCTATGAGCAATACGTCATTATATTTACTTACAAGAAATCCATATCTCTTTGGAACATATTTTACTTAACCTATGAACATTTTGTGTGTCAAAAGGTTTAATTATTGTCTCATAACAACAATCTCAGGTTTAGGTAGTTAATCTGTGCCTGTTTGAGTATTATGAACTTCAACAAGTTCAACTTTGCTCCCACGATCTTCTCTTAGAATAAACTTTTTCTCTAAAAAGACATCATGCTTTGAGACAAACACCTTTTGCTCTAAAACATTGTAGAACTGATATCCAAATGTTTCCTTAGGATATCCTACAAACAGACATTTATCAGATTTTGCTTGAAGTATGTCTGATTAAATTCACTTTACGTAAGCCGGACAACCCTAAACTTTCATATAAGAAAGATAGGGTTTTTTATTATTCCATATCTTATATGGAGTAACATTAATTGCTTTTGAAGGGACTCTATTGATCACATAAACAGTAGTCTTGAGTGCATAAACCTAAAAGGATTTTTATAGATCTACTACGCCTATAATTGACCTTACCATATCCAACAATGTTCGATTTTTCCTTTTAGCCACACCATTATGTTGCAGTGTGTAAGGTGGAGTCCATTGGGATAAATCTCATTATCCCTTAGATAACTTATAAACTCCTTGTTCAAGTATTCACCACCTCGATCTGATCGGAGTGTCTTGACACTTTTACCGAGCTGTTTCTTTGTTTCATGTCAAAATAGTTTGAACATATCAAATGCTTCAGACTTATATCTCATTAGATACACATACCCATATTGTGAATAATCATCAATAAAGGAAATGAAGTATATAAAATCACCTTTGGCATGAATGGAAATTGGACCACATATATCAGAATGTATTAGGTCTAATAACTCATTCGCACGTTCATCCTTTTCTTTAAAAGGTAATTTAGTCATCTTAGCTAACAAGCAAGCACATTCACCCTTTCCTTTAAAAGAAAATTCATAAAAACAGTTTTTATAAAATTATTATGGAATTTACAAGCAAGCATGTTCATCAAATTTCTAGAATTTTCCAAAACTCCATACATGCATCAGGCTGAAACTAAAATCGTAATAAAATAGAAAATGACATTTAATTGCATTTTCCTTCGACAGAAACATAATATAACACCTTATAAACATTTCTGAGAAATAAAATTACAAAAAATTATAAAATTATTAAGAAATTTTCAAAATCAACATATGCATTCTATTTTCCAGAAATTCCCAGAAGCCAACATATGAACAAACTGGAGATTAATTTGCAATAAAATAACAAATGACATTCAATTGAAATTTTGTTTGGTAGAAACATAATATAACATCTTATAAACATTTTTGTGAAAGAAAATCAGAAAAACCATTTTTTTACAATTCATACAAATTTTTTGAAGTCAACATGCATGTCAATCACAACCTAACAAATAATTTGCACATGTTCAATAGATCATCTTATACATGCATAAGTTGCTCTGATACTATTATTAGAGAGCTATGGGTCCATGCATCACATATATGGCAAGGTAACATGAGTGTCAAAATCAAAATTCCAACCCCACGGCATCCCTAGAAAATCCAAAATCCATGTGCATTTATAAACATATTGTAAGAACATGAAATTACAACATATGTTCCTTACAAATTCTCCTCCTTTCTTGAATCTTCTCCTTATTTGGGTTATAACAAATACCAAACGCCTTCCTTGGCCTCTAGAGAGAATGAAAAGATAAAGAAAAATTAGTGTGTAAAGGTGGTTAGAGCACCAAACAAGATGAGTTTAATTAGATGCTTAAGTGAGAGTTAGATCAAGACCAAGTTATATGCAATAATTGCTTAAAATGGCATGAACAAATCTCAAGATCACTCCTCAACTTCTAGAACTCTTATAGACCCTTAGCCTCTCTATTGAGTGTATTTTTGGCTAAAAATTTCATGTGTACAGAAGAGCTCACTTATGTACTACATGTCATTAAGTTGGTCAGTTATGTACATAAGCCACGATTGTGACTTGCTTAAATGACGACTATGCACACTTTATTTTTCATCCGATCTTTTATACGTTTAACCTTTAGGTTCTCAGTTATTTTGGTCACTTGAGTTAACTCTTAATTTGAGCAAATCATGAAGGGTTTCATGATGCCAATTTACCATAATGTAAATGGATTAACACTCAAACTCTTCAATAGTTAATTATCTAACTTACAAACCTTTCCATAGTCAATTACTGTGCAATTTGTCCCTTCACCATCCTATACCCCATTTAGTTCTAAGTATGGGCTATATGTCAACTCCACTAGACTTACTATGTCAGATCTAGTCTAAGTGATGTTAGTTCTTATCCTGGAGATCTCCTGAATCTATATGTCATTAAAGACTCTCATAATTGCTCTGACCAGAGACTCTTGAGTAATGACCCCAACAAGAGGCCTTAGGTATCATCTCCTTTTATTAAGAGTGGTGAATCATTTATTGGCTATACAATTACCTTCGAATACTAATAGTTATACCCAGTCACCACCATATGAGCGACCTCATCTTGAGGCAATAAGGAATGGTGTCAAAGCACATGATCAGTATCCAAGATATCCTTGAGTACCACAAAGATATTCTTGAGTACCTCAAGTCTAAGGATATTTTCACAATTTCTATTATGAGATTAATCACTGACATTTGATAGATCATCCATAGGATAATCTCATAACGGGTCATCTGATGTACTTACTACTCTTAGTAAGCATTCACATGTTAAGTCTAAACATCTCATGCTTACAGATTACGAGATCCATTGATTGATCGAATCAAAGAGTATAACATATGCTAGTCTATCCGGATTAACCATGTCCTATCTCATTAATCCTATGACTTGGGATAATTTAGATACTAACATAATTGCACATGATAGGAATCTCATTGTCATGATACCATTATGATTTCCTTCATACTATATTTTGTATCATAGACTTCATTAATTTGATTTGAAATAGACATCAATTCATAGATAAATGAACATCAAATTAATGAAAATTTCCTTTTGCTTTATTAATCAAAATAAAGTTTTTAAAAAAGTACTAAAGATAATTGCCTTTAAAGTGCTACTCTAACAGAAAGTGTATATCAATATGCTTGTTTGTTGACATAGTGTGTCATAACACTATATAAAATAATTAGACCTACAACTATAGCAGTGGTGAATGTAGGTATATCCCATTGAGAGTGTGTATAAAGCTTTTGAAATGAAAATAATTTGTGATTAGGTTTAGGGGGTTTTGTTTTAATAACAAATGAAGCAAACCTAAACTAATGAAAACAAATTAAACAAACATTTAAAAATGATGAATGTGATGAAATTGTTAGGGTCCCGATCATCGGTTCTATCTCAGCATACGCCTAGTTAAACATACTTGTTGATTTGTTACTCTCTTACTGCTCCTAGCAACTATTAATCGTAGGTTAATGATAAACTTTATTAACCCTAGTTTTCCCTTAAGTTGTGTTTAATTAAGAGATGCTCGTTCATTAAACCTAACTATCAAATAACCTAGGATATGTATTCGACCATCGAATTACGAATTAGGAAAACCGATTAATCAAGACGACAACTACATACGCTCGGGTTATTTAACCTAGGTTATGTTATCCCTAATGATTCAAAATCAGTCGAAAACATAACAATTACAGATTGTATCTTTAATGGTTCGATATCATCAGTAGCTACAAATGAATTTCAACATAATAATTACGGATTATATTAAATATTCTAGCAATGGGTTTATAATAAAGCAATCCAATGAATACATTAAAATCATTTTTTCACAATACCCAAACAATAAATATAGGATAACATAAACAATTCCTAAAGAGAGTAAGAATAACAAAAACAATAAAAGAAATGCTTAACTGGGTTCTTCGGCATCAATATAACCTCTGAACCGATGTCGGGAAGCTAAGCTCTCCATCTTCACCATGGGTCTCTGATAGTGTTTGCTCCTCATTCTTCTCCCGAAATCCTTAGAGCATTTCCCCTAAATGAAAGCATGCTTTCTTTTCAATTTTCAAATGATGCTTTTATATTAAAAACACAACATTTTGGGCGAGTTATCAAAAACTCACGAGGTGAGTAGCTAGCTCATGACTGTGAGAGGTGTCTCGCAGTCATAAGCCACCTTGCATGGTCATGAGAGGTGTCTCACACCTATGCAAGGAATGTAATGGATGTGAGAGATGTCTCACGCCTATGACACTTCCATGCATGGTCGTGAGCCATGTTCTAAACTCTATTCTTCATGTTCTTCATTTTAATATATTTTCTTGTCCTCTTCTTGCTTTAATCCTTCTTCTTCTTATTCCATGAAGACTGAGTGAGTGTGAATCTTCTTAAAACGGCTCAAATATAGTGCTTTCGACTCACTTTAACTCCTTCACTTCCCAATTGTACCTAAAATCAATTATGAACTAAAATGAGTGTTTTAAGCATTCTAAAGCATTAATCACTAAGTGTCATGAATTAAATGTATCAACAATTAATCACATATCACTTGTTCCTTATACAACTAGATTTTTAACTAAATTTATTGTTGAAATACTATTAATAGAAATCTTAATGTGGCCTTAACTAGTTTAACAATTGCTTGATTCTTAGATGACTACGAGTAAATTATATTACACAAATAAAATGGCAACATAAAGTACTTTTATTATCAAGAAAAATCTCTACCCTTATCATTGTCAAAATATTAAACAAGAACACAATTGTTTATAGAGAAATAGAATAAACCAAGATCATAAGTACCTTTTAAATCCCACAGGGTACAATTAACTACTTACAAGTGAGACTAGTGCATTGAATGCATAAATTTTCTAATAAAGCCAACTCTATAAGAGATGTCTAACTTTGTATAAGTGAGATATCTCAAACTCCTCATAATTTTCTTATAGTTTATTGAATTAACAAATGGCCATTCTCCTTCTTTTGTTAATTTTGTACCTAGCTCCATAAGAGTTCTTATAAGATTGCAATTTAGTATTTGATATTTCTTTTAAAGTTTAGTAATCCAACTCTTTTTAGAGATATAAATTACATCATCCTTTTGAACCACTTTATTAGGCTAAGATAAGTTATTTCAAATTCCTACATTATAAACTTCCTAAAAGCTTCAATCATACTGGCATTATTGTTTGCAAATATTAAATCATCATCATATAGACACACCATTAACATATCAGTGAAATTATTTATCTTCATATATAATGCATACTCTAAGGGATATTTGTTGAAGCCGATCTCAAGAAAGAAAGAATCAATGTGCCTATTCCACACTTTTGGAGCTTGTTTTAGGATATACAAAATCTTCTTCAATTTGTGCACTTTATCCTTATTGTGTTGTTTTATGAAACCAAGCGGTTATTTAATGAACACCTCTTCTTCAAACGGGCCATTTGGGCATGCTAACTTTACATCCATTTGATATATTTTTCTAATAATTTTGTGTAGTTAAAGCAATTACAAATTTGATAGTATCCATTCGAGCAACTAAAGCAAATACCTATTAATAGTCATACTGACATGTGCTTAATTAATTATATAATCATTCCATAACATTTAGTAATTAATGACATGAAATTACTTAAGATACTAACTTTGACTCATACATGGTTTTAGGTACGATTCATAATCAAAGAAATTAAAGTGAGTCGAAAGCATTACATTTAGGCTGTTTTCTGAAGATTCACATCCACTCATCTTCATGGAACAAGAATGAGGAAGAATTAGAGCAAAGAAGAGAAGACTTGGAGAAGATTGGAGGAAGAACCTAGTACACGATCATGACAGAAGATGCCATGATTGTGGCCTATGTGATGATAGCTCAAGGACTACTTCCAAACTCAAATTATCAAGGGTTATTTTGGACATTTTGGGCAAGTAAAACCTAGTTTTCACCATAATTGAAATGAACTATAAAAAGAAAAGAAGGAAACCCTAAAGGGGGCCTCCATCTTGGAATTTTGGGTTGAATCGAAGGAGTGTGGGAACTTCGGGAGAGCATGAAGAGGGAGGCAAGCAAGCTCTCCACCATAAGAAGACCCATAGAGGGGTAGTTTTCTCGATATCAGTTCAGAGGTGCAATCGACACCGACGACCCAGTTAAGTGTATTTCTCTTTATATTTGTTGTTTTATTTCTCTCTTTAGAAATTGATTGTATTATCCTATATCTATTGTTTGGGTCTTGTGTAAGAATGATTGAATGCTCTATTTGTAACACCCCACTCCCGCAAGACCCGAACTCGACATCGATGGTGATATCCGAGTC
>JAOSBK010000005.1:37134898-37151720 GCA_027568895.1 Erythroxylum shatona | reverse complement strand
GGACTGGACGTAGCCCACGGTTTGGGGTGAACCAGTATAAAAATTACTGTGTCAACTTCTCTCTATCCTTATCTCTCCTATTGTTCAAAGTTTCATCTTTTACTTAGATTTCAAACAAGTTTTTCAAGAATTTGATTAACTTTGATTTGCTGTAGTTTCTGTGAAAAGAATTTTTTTTAACAAAACGTTTTGTTTTTAAAAGAGTTTTGAAAAAGGAGAATACACAATTCAACCCCCCCTTCTTGTGCATTCATCTATCGTATTATAAGCACTGTAATAACGTGTGATTCACTTCAAATGGAACTCCTTTAAAAAAATTTTGTGGCAAATCAGGTTTGAGATAAAAGGATCCTTTATCCCCGTATCTCTTCATCATCTGTATGGAGGTTTTCTCGAGGAGTTTGGAAGCTGCTATTGCTTGTAAAAGCTCCTTTAAGTTCCACTGGAGGTGTAAAGCTCTTAAAATACCCCACCTTCTTTTTGCTGATGATCTTTTATTATTTTGTCGTGCTAATCTCGTTTCAACCCAAACTTTACTTAACTGCCTGAGTCTTTTCTCTAACATATCTGGCCTGGACATCAACCTTGGTAAGAGTCATTTCTTCTTATCTTCTGATATGAGTCATTTAGCTCATCAGCTGGAAGCCTTTACGGGCCTTCAAAGAGGCCACCTTCCTATCTATTACCTAGAGATCCCCCTCCTAACATATAGGCTTTCTAGGAGTGACTGCATTCCTCTTTTGGATAAAATTGACGCTAGAGTTAACAAATGGACCTATAAGACTCTTTCCTATGCTGGTAGACTTTAGTTGGTCATTTCTGTGCTCTCAACTTTTCATATCTTTTGGTCTAGCCATTTTATTCTGCCTTCCTCCATTATTAAGGATATAGAGACTAAATTAAGAAATTTTCTGTGGTCTGGGAATGCAGTGTCTAACTCTCATGTGAAGGTTAAATGGAATGACCTACGTAGACCCAAAAGAAAGGGTGGTCTAGGCATCAAGCACTTATCTACATGGAATAATGTGCTCATAGGAAAAAGAATATGGGTGCTTTTTAATGATAAGGAAACTTTGTGGGTCAGATGGGTGCATATCATTATTCTTAAAAGGAAAACTTTTTGGAATGCTCACCCTAGTACTAATAGTTCTTGGAGTTAGAGGAAGTTGTTACATGTTCGTGATCTTTTTGGGAACCAATTTAGATTTAAGATAGGAAATGGGTTATCTACTTACTTATGGCAGGACCCTTG
The DNA here is from genome assembly GCA_027568895.1 of Erythroxylum shatona. NCBI lineage: Eukaryota > Viridiplantae > Streptophyta > Magnoliopsida > Malpighiales > Erythroxylaceae > Erythroxylum > Erythroxylum shatona. Next base: position 37,150,468 of record JAOSBK010000005.1, on the reverse strand, counting down.
GCATCCAAGAGGTATTCTGGAGGACCTCTTAACTCCCAAAATGATCAATAGATTAGAATTACTGACGAATGCAAAAGTTTATGATGTTATCAAAAATAATATATGGAGTTGGAGGGAAGCCTCAATTGAGACCATTCAAACCTTGGAGCCCTTACCATACCAACCAAAGTACTCCCGACCTAATAGATTGGAATGGTTAGCAAGCCCCTCCAAAACCTACATAAATGCTTTGGCCTACTCTACCTTGAGACCTCCCATTCCTTGTGTCCCTTGATACAAATTAGTCTGGCATAACAGAACTAGACCAAGATACTCCTTCATCCTATGGTTAGCTTTTCTTAATAAGCTTCAAACGAGGGACAAACTTCTCTTTTCATTTATCCCAAATCACTACTCCTTGTGTTTCCCGAAAAATGAGTCCATTGAACACCTATTCTTTGAATGTCCCTACTTAAAAACAGTATAGACACATTATTTAAACCATTTTTAGATCCATCTACTCAAAAACAGTATGGACACATTGTTTAACCCATTTTCAGATCCATATACCAAATCTGATATCCTTTCAAGCCTTTCCAAGCTAGATTCACCACCTCTTAAATCACTATAATATTGACCTCAACCTTCTCATCATTCTCCTATCTGTTACTGTTTATAACATCTGGACCAAAAGAAACCATCAAACATTCAAAGACAAAGCCTTGAACGTTAGGAACATAACACTAGATTGGTCTTCCAAGTTATGGAACTTCTAAGTGCAAATACTGAAGTAAGGTAATTTTGTGTAAGGATCATTTTCACTAAGATTTGTTTTACATGTTATACTAGTTCTTGACAGTAAGATTCCATCCCCCCTTTTGCTAGTTATGTTTCAGCAAAGAGGGATGGAATTAGAACAATCATTGGGTGTCACCAAGGAGGGATGGGTGAGATTGATGCTAGCTTACGATGGAGACACAAACTTGGGATCAAGCTATTAGATGCAACATGGAGGCAAGAAGCAGTGATAAAGAGCTCTACCATATCCACGGTAGTTTCAACAAAAAAGACCTTGCCACTTCATCAAATTGTACAACTTCAGAAGCTGCAATCCCTGATGTGAGGTCTTGAAATTCTAGTTTGGTTTTGGTTTAGTTGAGAAATTGATTGCCTATTTGCTTTGCGTTACTATGTTAGGCTGTAAGTCTATGTGCTCTGGTTATGCTGGACCTTTCCACAAGATCTTCTTAATGGGTAGATATGTACAGGTAGTCTGTTGAGGTTTGTTTAGTTAACTAGTTATAGAGTTCCTCATGTTTATAAGTGTGACTTTTCCTTTTGTGATTGGAAAGAGATTTGCTTCTTGAGTAATCTCTTGATTGTACATAACCATTAGTTGATTTATATAAATTTCTGATATGCCAAAAAAAATGAAGTTAAAAGGCATTAAAATATAGATGATTAAAAAAACTTTTTTCTTTAAAATATATTAAATTTTTAGTTGATAAATTTTCATTTTTCACATAAATGAAAGTCTATCTTTTATAATCAAAATACATTTTAAAAACATTTCCCATTTATTCAAAATTAAATTTCTTTTTAAATTATCATGTCTTTTAAGAAAATTTGCATTCACATTTTACTTTCCTTATATCTGCCATCAATAAATGAGTTTGATTTTATCTCTTATTGTAATATCCTAGTTCGATAATTGTACTGTGTAATGTGTTATATATGCATTTTATAAAGTATGTTTTATTTATATTGTACTAGAGTAATTTAAGGGTTTAAATGTATTATTAAGGTTATAACAAAGATCACAAATAGACCAGAGATGGTTCTGGATTTGACCAAAAAAATTTCAAAAAATTTCCGAAATCTCCAAAAAGTTACAAAATGAGTCTGAACAAACTTTAAAAGCCTCGAAATGTACTTTGAGGATTTAGGTGATACTTTTCAATGAAATCTAGATGATTTCTAGATGAATAGTAAAACTGGGTAAATAGTATTTTTGAATGAATAGTGAATATGCTTGAATGGTAATTTTAGAGACCTAACCCCAAAAATTTGAAACATACCCACAATAGGTATTATAGTTTAATGATACAAAAATAGTTTGAAAATAAGCCCGATCAGATGAATTTTGGAAGTTTCAAAAGTTTGGGGTTAAAATGCCCTTTTTGGAAAATAATGGGTATTGAGGATTTTAAACCCATTTGAAATCTTTTTAAAGGATCCAATCAATAATTGTTGACCCTAATTCGAGTATTTTTTGGTTAATTTGATGATAAGATAGTTGTGGAATTTTTTAGAATTTAATTCGGTTAATTGGTGAATTAAATGCATTAAAGGGCAATTTGGTCTTTTTATATTCATTAAAGGGCAATTTGGTATCTTTACAAGAATTTAGTGGAATGATGAGTCATTATAAGAGAACCAATTAAATGGTGACAAGTGGCATGGGTAAAAGTGTAAATATGAGACATTTTGGTAAAGTTGTAATTATAAGATGTTATTAAGGATAAATGTGTAATTATAATGGAAATGGGGGCAAAATTGTGATTCTACAAGGCCCTATCTTCTTTAAACATTGGTGGTTGGCCATTTATGAGAGAAACGTAGAGAAAGAGAGAAAAAAAGAAAAAGAGAGAAAGGAGAAGAGAGAGCTATGGCTAAGCCAAAATGTAGTGATCTAAACCACCTCCAATCAAGCATCCAATAAAGTTCCATGGTCATTCAAGTGAAGTAGAAGAAGAAAATGGGTTATTAATCTTACTATTCTTGTTGAAAAATTTGATTTGTTAGGCTATATGTTAGATTTGGTTTTGATGGTGTGATTTACACCCTTACACACTTTTGATGTAATATCAAGGTTTTATTACACTGGAAGCAATTGGGAGAAGAAAATTAAGAAAACCTAATGTGTGAAGCCTTGGTCAAACTTGGTCAAAGGTTCTATTGCCTAAAGTGTTTTATTTTGTCATTTGACGATTTAAGATTAATGAATAATTAGTTTAATGATGAAATAATGAAAAAAAAACAATGGAAATGATTATATGAGTTTCCGACCGAGGTTAGGGTTTTTAATGTGTTATGTTCCAAAGCATTATTTTGATGTTGGATGATGTTCAAAGCATTATTTTGATCCTCATGAAGTAAAGAAATGAAAAATAATTGATTTGTAATTGGTTTTGGTTGAATTTTGGCCTATAGTGCTTGATTTTTTAAAAAATTTATTAATGAAATTTTATGGCTTAAATGTATGTATGAAAATGTCATGGGAGTGAATTTGGATTGGCTTTAAGTGTTAGGAATCAAATGAATTGAATTGGAGGAGTTTAATATATAATATGTTAAGATTAGCCTTTAGGGCATTTTTATCATAAAAATATGGTTATGAAGTAATAACCATGTTAATGGGATTAAGGATGTGGAGTGTATATGGAAAATAATGAAGTTGACATGGTTTATGGTGTATTTAATTGAAAAATGTACTAAGGAGTTTAAGGTATTGGTATTAGGTTTTCATATCAAAAAATGAAGCCAACTGAAGGGTTTTAAAGTGGTGAAAAGGAAACTAGCAAGTTTTAAGTGTTTTTTAACTATTTTTTATGACTTAATTCTTTGTAAAAGAATTGAGCCATGTGATTGTTCTTTAAATTGAGTTTACGCAAATGATTTTCATTTGATTATTAAATTAATATTTATATTGGCTTCTATGCAAATGATATTTTACAAATGATATATAAGTTTTAAATTGAAAGTTAAATTTTATATGATTGGGAGTTACATTGAAATAATTCAATTATGAATCCTCCCATACTTAATTTAGAAATAAGAGGAGTCATAAATGTAAGAGTGGCTTTTAAATATGGTACACTGTTAGGCTTTATACATGTTATTATACCGTTATATTTATAGCAGTTAACCTATTATGGGTAAGTGATGTAGAAGCAGCTCCATAAATAGTGGTTAACAATTCACGGGTAAGTGATGTAGAACCAGCTTCGTGACTTATTACAGGTAAGCGATGTAGAACTAGCTCTGTAAATAGTAGTTAAATAGTTGCAGGTAAGCGATGCAAAATCAACTCCGTGACCTTATGCCTAGTGTACTGTATGATAAAGAAACTTGTGGTAGGCTATGTTGAGTAAGGAAAGTCATGAAAATAGTAATGTCACTACTATTTGTGTTAAAAGTGATCTAAGAGGTACCATATGGTACCAATGCTAGTGGTTGACTTATTTTCAGTATTAAAGTTTTCAGAAAACTTATTGCCACCACTGTTTATTGATTAAGGAAAATGGGAAAGGGAAACTTTACATAATGAATTTAATTTCAAAAAACATTTGGAAATAGTTTTTCAAAAAATTAAAATTGTGTTTTACGAAATGTTATGCTATTACCATATTTGATAACGCACGAATAAATTGTTATGGAAAATGTTTTACCATGAGCTTTATGATTGTATGGAATATTGTAGTTATATTTTTATAAAAAGTTTAATTTTCTTGTAAACTGATTATACTCACTGAGCTCGTTTAGCTCACCCTTATTTTTAAGTTTTTAAACAAACCACCCCAGGTATGCGTACAGGTGCTACAGTAATTGGGACTCTGCCTCAAGATTAGTTGTATTGTCGGGTGTTGTTGTTATTGTGTCATTTTTCTATGTATATTTGTGTAAAGAATGGATGTTTATAAAACCTTTTAAATGAATATGTTTTAACTTTTAAAAGTTTATTGTAGTGATTGCTAAGAATTATTTGTTTGGGTTGCTTGTGAGTAGACTTAAAGTCCAAAATTTGTAGTTGAGAAATTGGTGTGAATATATAAATGTTTTTAAATTTTATGGGGATTTTAGAAAATGCAATCGTTTTGTTGCCGAAATTTTCAATAAAATGATAGAAAAATTCTACTATTTTACGTGCTTTTAATTATTAAAATATAAAAGGTTTTAAATAGTTGAACTGTTAGGTTTTGAAGGAACCCTTCAATCGAGTCAGACATTAATTGGAGGGCTACTGTGGGGTTGCCAGGAGGCCTCCACTTGGGTTCCAAAAGGGAAACTCTGGGATGGGTCCTTTCACTTATTAATAAGGGATTCCATAAATTATAAATGTTTTTGTCCTTTATAAGTCCTCTCCTAAATTATAGAATATGTAATAAAGTTATGCAATTACTTTGGGTGAGAGACTAAGGTGCTAAATATATTTTTCATTATGCATTAAAAGTTTCAAGCTTATTTTCCAATTTGAGATCTTTTAATTATTTTTCTATTAAGTATTTTTATTTTTTCATTAGATGGGTGACACATTTTGATTGAAAATTAAATCTTGGTCACTCTTTCAATTAGATGTGTATTTTGTAAGTCAATGATAAATGTGCTTAATTGATAGGTTATTTTTCTATACTAATATTAAAATTACCACAAGTGTATAATGTAGCTGTAGCTAGCACAGGCAAGTACGGGTTGTTTCTACAAAGACAATAATTACTAGTAGTTACCCTTTTTTAGTATCTAGCCTAAAAATTGGATTTTTATTTTTAATTGCAAATAAAGCTAAACAAATAAACTAAATTAAGATTAAAGAATTATGAATTCAGGACAAGTAGAAAATGAAGAAAAATCATATCAAATAATAGCATCTAAGTGATGAAACCCCCTAAGAATCATTAAATTAGTAACCTTTTATCATACATCTAAGTGATGAATCCCCCTAAGAATCATTAAATTAGTAACCTTTTATCATGCTATTATATTATTTGATTAGTGAACTATGAAAATTCCTATCTTATATTAATAACTCTCTTAAGACTATTAACTACTAATTCATCAGTTGATTAACTTAAACTTTTCTAGTTTAAACCCCTAGGATTGCTCTATCAATTTATGAAGTTGGCTATTAGGTTTGACCCTAATCTAGAGGATTTTATGCTGTCCTATCTCTAGGTTTGCATGCAACTCCTTCTGATTATAGTAAATCTATTCATATAAGAGGATTTCTCAATCTTAATCATATGAAGTCAAATCATGCACTAATATTTTAGATATATTAAGACAAGAATAGGACACATAATTGAAATGTAATAAATCAATCAATATAATTGCAATAAATAAAAGATTAAAACATATTGTTATCACAAACTAGGGTTCATCATACCTAGACACTAAAAATGTTTAGTTACTAATCATAAAAAACAAAATCAAAGATAAACATGAAGAAAAGCTAATAGAAGACAAAGAAATCATATTTCTAAATCTCCCTATCTCTTTTATTGAATCTTCTTGCAAGTTTGAAATTGATGTAACTATTTACTTAATCGCTAAATGTATTACTCCTGTTTTCCTTATCTTTTGATCAATATTGTCTCATTTATAGGTGTCTTACATCTCAAAATTATTGCAAAACTTTGTTCTCTTCAATTTGCCTCCACTCACATCCTTTAATAACAAATTTAGGGTTTTTGGAATATATATAGTCACTTACATTAGCATGTAAGAGACCACGTATAATAAAAAACACCCAAATTTGCAATTTCAAACAAACACAAAGACTTATATGTGTAACATACATAGCCGTGTATCTCAGTATACATGGGCGTGTAACTCCACATGACCAAAATACAAAATTTTCAATCTTTATACATTTATAGTCTCTATACACGGTTGTGTAGGTCCTTAGTTACTTCAAATCTTAATTCCATGCTACAATTTCATATGAATTCTTCTCCTTTTGTTCCATCAAAGCCATTATAACCTATAAATGCACTTGGAGTGAATTAAGTACCAAATATACAACAAAACTATAAAATAACAAGCAAAACATGTTAAATATGAGTGTATAATTATAGTCAAGTATGCATTTATCAAGTATCCCCACACTTAAACTTTTGTTTGTCCTTACTCAAATCAAAATCTAAATTATCATCTTTAAAACATCCATCCTTTATTAATTTTAACATGTCATATTAATCAAATTAACATACAAGTAGAATCAAGTTATCCTAAAACTAACTTCATAAGTCAATATTAATAATAATCCCATAAATAGTCTTACTGAAATCAAAAGCATAAATCTTTACACCTCACCAATGTTTTACTTGAGTCACTTAAGTGCTTAAGGTGAAAAGTATCAAACTCTCCAATCAATGCTTCGTAGAACTCTTAACCATAAGTTTGCAATATTATCACATCTCCACCACTTATATGTAAACTAGAAAAAAAAAATTGAAAGTTCTTTATAAGGTCATAATGAGGCTTAGGTCAGGTATGATTGGGATAATAAAAATGTGATAGATTTAAAGGAAATTTACAAAGAAAACATTACAAGAAACTTGTTTACAATATATAGGCCCCTTCATTATAAATTCATTGGTACTAATTTTTTAATATGCTCATAACACACTTTTTTAAATAATATTTTCGAGCATTGATTATATACCATAATTAAAGAAATATTGGACCTTTCAAAATTCAAGTTCAAAATAATAAAAAGGCTTTAAAGAAAAATATGAAAAAATTTAATAATGAGGTTATAATCAATGAACAAGGCTAAGGCTCAACTTACTTATTCCGAAAGGATAAAATATAGTAAGGTAACTATCACAGAAATATAATTAAATAACTATTGAATCTAAATGCCTTGATCACTTTAATGCTTCTAATTTAACAAATATGATCTCAGTATATATAATAAAAGTAAGTTCTAAAATTATTCAACTATGAATAATAACATACATAAAAGAATTAAAAGAGCTTAAAATTTATGAATATTTTTGCTCAGGCTCAAAAGCTCATAAAAATGGTTATATGTGTGTAAACATTATGCATTTTTCATTCAATCTGACCATCTCAATCATTACTATCAATATGACTTATAAAAATATTTTTATTTTAATTATCATCCTTTTGCATACTAATTCAAGTCAACATTCAATAATAAAATAAAGTATTTGTGGACATATTTCAACTAATTCAAGATAATAGTTAATAAAATTTAATAACCAAAATTATAATAAGCTTAAGAAAATTATAATCCCCTTCCCTACACTTAAAATTGTTTCTTATCCTCAATGTATAGAATAGAAACATATATGATAAGTGAGAAAGTGGAGCTTTTCATGATTATGGGACTTTCAATCTTATATAAGATAATGACATCCTTGCAAAATATAAAGAAAAAAGGATAAAAACAATAAAACAAAATAAAAATAACAATAAAGAAAATAAATACAAAATATGAAAATAAAAATAACATAAAGTATAAAATAAAATCTATCTAATTTATAAGTCGCCTCTCATGCAACACTTGTTTAACATCGTTAACTTGATTTATTCTGCACGTTACCATCATCATGGGTCTATAATTAATGGCTTACTTCTACCCATTTCTCCCCAAGGCAATTTAGTAGCCTGTAAATAAGCCACCTGTTGCAAGATAATGATGAGGGCATATATATCAAATTAATAACTCCAATAGACTCCCTTAATTCCCTTTTTAATGACAAACTGTTAATAAATAACAGATAACAAAACTCCACAATAAGTTGATATAAGTAGTTTTACATTTAAGAAGTTGGAACCCTTCATACTTAAAGTGGCTACCAATGACTTATTAGTAGTTTCCTTATTTGGTTGCTTCACTAGTTCTCCCTCAACCACCTTTGTCCATTCTTCTTCTTCTTCTTTCTGGACAAAAGCTTTAGCTCTTCTTTTTCCTCAATTATCACTTGCCCCTTCTCTACTTCCACTTCTTGGACAGAAGCTTCCTCATCTTCTTTTTCCTTTTCTTGGATAGAGGCTTCCTTCTTTTCTTCTTCATTTACTACCTTTGTCATTTGTTCATCATCCTTACTTATAGTAGCAGTTACCTCCTCACTATCTCGATATGCAACTTCGTTTATGAAATTGACCTTCCTCTCTTCTTCACTCTAAGACATTATTAAGCAAAAAAAAAAAAAGAGGTATTAGGCTTAATATATTGAGGTGAAGAAAACCTCTCCTCAAATTCATGTTGGTTGGCTTCACTCTTGGCAAGGTATTCCATTATTTTATCTATAATACTTTCTTCTTGCTACTGTTGTTGTAAATATTTAGTTAGAGTGTAGTAATTCCATCCATATGCGTAAGAGTTTCTCCATTCTGAATTATACAAATTGTTATAAGGTATATTATGATGTCAGTTCCACATGATTGGTTGCTCCCACATATATTTCAGTGCCCAAAATTCATGATTGCAATCATCCCTCATGTAAATTTTGCAACGCGGCATGGATATCATTTAAGTTTCCAAAAATATGTTAGGAGATATCTTTTTTCAATATGATGATGTTACATATTGCAATGACATATCATAATTATCATGGGAATACTGACTGTTTTATCCTTCCATTGTGAGTTGCGACTATAGCAATGAATTGTAAATCATAATAATAAGTCACAAACTCAAAATCAAACTAGAGAAGTTCAAAAAGATAATTAAATGAATAAGTTAAAAAGAAAATAAAATATATGAAAATAAAATAAATACATAAAATAATTGTTAGATTAATAAAATATAGGCTTTCCTAATATTACAGTTCCCAGTAATGATGCCAAAAACTTGGCTGCTTATTTTTCTATACTAAGATTAAAACTACTATAAGTGCATAGCATAGGTGTAGCTAGCACAGGCAAGTACGAGTTGACCCTACAAAGACGTGATTATTAGTGGTTACACTTTCTCTACTATTTAGCCTAAGAATTAAATTTTTGATTTTTAATTAAAAATAAAGGTTAACAAGCTAAATTAAGATTAAACAATTTTGAACTAAGGACAAGTAGAATATGAAGAAAAATTAGTATCAAATAGTAGTGTCTAGGTGATAAATCTCCCTAAGAATCATTAAATTAATAACCTTTTATTATACAATTATATTATTGATTATTGGACTGTGAAAATTTCTATCTTATTTAATAACTCTCTCAAGCTAATTCATCAATTGATTAACAGAAATCTTTCTAGTTTAAACTCCTAGGATTGCTTTATCAATTTATGAGTTCTACTACTAGGTTTGACCTTAATCTAAAGGATTTATGTTAGCCTATCTCTAGGTTTGCATGCAACTCCTTCCAATTATGGTAGATCTATTCATATAAGAGGATTTCTTAATCTCAATCATATGAAATCAAATCATGCACTAATATTCTAAATATATTGGAACAAGAATAAAATGCATAATTGAATCACAATAAATTAATCAACATAATTGCATTAACTAAGAGATTAAAACATATTGTTATCACAAACTAGGGTTCATCACACTTAAAACTAAACACTTTTAGTTACTAATCATAAAGAACAAAATCAAAGATAAACATCAAGAAAAACTAATAGAAAATAAAAAGTAATATTCTAAATCTCCCTTTCTCTTCTATTGAATCTTCTTACAAGTTTAAAATTGATGAATTCTTTGTGATTTCCTCGTCTTTTGATGAAAATCGTCACCTTTTTAGATGTCTTGCCTCAAAATTGTTGCAAAACTTGGCTTCCTTCAATTTGCCTCCACTCACGCCCCTTTACAATAAAATTTATAATTTTTGGGTATACACTATCACTTACACGGGCTTGTGAGAGACCGTATATAATCAAAAACACATGAATTTGTGATTTCTTATAGGCACACAGGCAATATACATATCTGTGTATCTCAATATACACAGGCATGTAACTCCACATGACCAAAAACTAAATTCTTCAATGTTTACATATTTATAAAGACTTACACAATCTTTATACACTATTATGTAGGTCTTTATTTGCTTTAAATCTTCGTTCCATGCCACGATTTCAGCTGAGTTCTTTTCCTTTTGTTCCATGAAGGCAATTATTACCCATAAATGCAATTAGAGCAAATTAAATACCAAATATACATCAAAACTATGAAATAACAAGCAAAACATGTTAAATATGGGTGTATAATTATAGTCAAATATGCATTTATCAATAATCCTATTTTGAACATTTGATTCTTACTTAACTGTGTATCACTTTGATTATCACAATAAACAAATATAACCACAGTTTATTTGAAAGTTTTTTACATTAATATACACTCGACCTTTATTATAAAGAGTGCATTTTGGAACTTGTAGAGAAAACTAGAAATAAGAAACAAATTATTGATAAGGGACCTCGTACAATTAAGATTACTTATATAACTGTGAGTTAACTTAACCAAGTTGAACATACATTGCTAATAACATTAATAATATGTAAAATATTAATATGAGCATGCACCATATGACACATAATGATACTCATGACATTAAAGAATATAAGAAATATAATTTATCTATCTATTTATAGTAAGTTAATAATTAAAAGTTTGACATAAGATGTAAGTAAAGTATTAATCAATGTTTTAAAAACCAAACCGAACTATCTATTCTACCTAAAATAGTATAAAAACAACTAGTTCTCTAGTTTAGTTTAGTTTAATAACCTATTTATATAAAAACTGACCAGTTTATTAGTGAACTAGTTAGTTTACTAATTAACCGATAGGAATTGGTTGGTTTTTCAAACATCCTCGCTTTTACTGTTTGCCATCTTCTCTTCTCAGTTCTCATCGTTTCCTTATCTGGAAACTGCTACTTCCTTCATAACCCACAAGAAAACTTTACTACCATCACTCAACAAAAGCAATAGATGTAACTAATCATGAATCACTAAGAGTCAGCCAACAACACATAACACAACAACATAATTGTGGCCACTAATTACTATTTTGAGTATCAATATATGTAACAACATACATAACTACGGCCATCTTCACTACAAGAGTGTGTTTGAGGAATGGGGGGCTCTAAGGGAGGTTAAATACTCGACCAATAGGAAGAGAGAGGTGTGAACAAATGAAATACCAAAGGTGAGAAGAGAAATCCATAAGACCATAACTCTCAAAACGATTCTTGAAAGCTTTCGATAGAAAGGCATGAAAGAAGATGAGATGAGTTTGGGAGGAAGCAGTCACGAAGAAAAGTAGAAAACTCTAGAATAATCAACTTTCCCTTTTAATCATGCATGTGTTCAGACTTCAGAGCATTACCTTTAATTAATTGGTTGTAAGAATTTATTATTAATCTTCCCTAGAGAATTTTTTTATGTAAATTGCAAATAGTTATTCGACCTTTTAAAACTATTTCATGAAATGAGTTTACCTAAACATGATAAATCCAAAAGAAAAGAATAATTAATATATCATTTAGCCATTTAATTTTTTAACCACTTTTAATGTAATTATGTTATAGAGGCAATATAATAATCAACTTTTAAAAGAAAAACATCACAACTCATTAAAGATGTTTAATATGGAATTGTTGATTAATTTAATACTTTTACGAAATAATAGGAATATTGTATTCTCTTCTTTTGTGCACTTAAAGATCATAAAATTACATCACAAGTTCAAACTGACTGTTTAGGATAATTTAAACATATGTTAAAGAATGATATTTTAAATTTAAATAAGGACACTAAAAATTATTAATTAATAATTTAGTATAGATAAGTAATTTTGTTTAGAATAATTTAAGAATGTGTTAAGTGATATTTAAAATTTAAAGAAGGACAATAAAAAAGTTATTGAGTAGTAATTTAGTATAGATAAGTAATTTTGTTTAGGATAATTTAAGAATGTGTTAAAGAGTAATATTTAAAATTTAAAGAAGTATATTTAAAGGACACTAAAATAGTTATTAATTAGTAATTAAGTATAGATAAGTAATTTTGTTTCGTATAATTTAAGAATGTTTTTAAGAGTGATATTTTAACTTTAAAGAAGTATATTTAAATAAGAACATTAAAAAGTTTATTAATTAATAATTCAGTATAGATAAGTAATTTTATTTTGGATAATTTAAGAAGAAGTATGTTTAGAGAAGGACACTGAAATTTAAACATACTTTAACTTTTTGAGTGACTTTTTAGATTTAATCTTCAAAAAGATTTTAATTTCTATTTCCTATTTGAATTGATTTTCTTTAATGTTTTCAGTTCTTTTTCAATCTTTTTTCTATTTCTTCTATATATATTTCGATTCCTTATGTTGAGATCAAAATTTAATTCTCCTTTTTATTGTTATTTTTGTTGTTGGTTGTGGTGATTGAAGTCAAATTATATAAAAGATGCAAGAATCAAGAAGTTAAAGTTAAGGGGTATTTTCGTTTTTAGTGTAACATCCCGTCTCCATATTAAGAGTTATAATTTAGATTTTAATAATGGAGAAAATAGCAATATGATAGTTAGATTTTCTTTTTGCATTTCATTCTCAGCATAATGTCAGCATACATACATGTGAATTTGAATTTTTGCACACATGAAAATAATTGTACATGCGCTCATTGGCATTCCGAATATATTGAATTGTAATGGGATATGTTGAGAGTTGTGGTTATAGTGAATGAGCTAAATGAAATGGAGTAAAAGGATTAGAAATAAAAATTGAAGTGTTGGATTATGGTGAATGGAAGTCATCTGAGAAGTTACTGGGAATGAATAGTTAAGGGAGTTAAATTTTATCTGAAACTTCCATGAATAAACTGTATTGATCTAGATGGATTTTGACAAAATTGTCTTCATGGAAGTTGTAGATCTTTCTTTTAGCTTTCCATTGATATAAAGTTTGCAATTTTTGGATATTATAGTCAAAAGTTATGGTCCTTATAAGTGAAGATACTCAGGAGTATAGGATGTATCGTCTGATGAGGACGTATCGTCTGGTGAGGACGCTTCGTCTAATGAGAACATATCATCTGGTGAAGGAGCTTCATCTAGAGAGGACGCATTGTCTGGTGATGATGTATCATTTGGTGAGGATGTATCGTCTAGTGAGGATGCTTCGTCTAGTGAGGGCATATTGTCTGGTGATGACGTATCTTCTGGTGAGGATGGATCATTTGGTGAGGGCGCTTCGTCTGGTGAGGGAGTATCATCTGGTGATGACATATCTTCTGATGAGGATGGATCATCTGGTGAGGATGTTTTGTCTAGTGAGGATGGATCATTTGGTGAGGACACTTCGTTTGGTGAGGACGTATCGCCTGGTGAGGACGTATCGTTTGGTGACGTTGTATCGTTTAGTGATGACGTCATATTGTCCGATGCATTGTTAATCTAATTCTATCATTTGGTCCCATTTTTTAGCCCTATAGATGATTGAATTTGTCTTTAGAGTATTTATGAAAGTTGTATATCTTGAAGTCCTCTTTCAAACCCTTTAAGAATGACCTTGATCTGATATCTCTAGAGGAAATTATGCCATTTGTCCTGAACAGGTTCAATATGATGGAGAACATAACCTTGTTTGATTCCTTCAGCCCAATCTTTGTTATCTGACCTCTAAACAAAGTGATCCTTAAGAAAATAGATTCCTCACACATTGTTCTATCTCTCCACAAAAATTGGCAGCATTCCGAATTGATTGGAAAAAGGTTTTGATTAAAGGAAAGTAACGGAATCTGTTGGAATAGTATGAACTGATGTTAATTTACTGAATATGCTTCGGAATTTTGAATATATCTAGATATGTAGGGCTCCAAATGAGATGATTTTTGATTTAGAGTAAACTAGAGACATAGGTTTACAAATTATATGCAGAGGTCGAATTCTAATTTAACCTCTAAGATGTTCAATTTCTAGATGGAAGTTGTACTTAGTATACTATTTTGGACAAGAGCAGTCCGAAATTGTTTGAAGCATATCTTTCAAATCACTGAACCAAATTGGATGATTTTGATATCAATGGAAACATAAGACATAGGGGAACATGTTTCTAGAAGAAAGTGTTACAATATGACTTCAGTATTAAGGTCGAAAAGAACATGTAAAGTTGACCCAAAATGGTGTTTTTATGGGAAAAATCTGAAAGTGAGTAACGGGTTATAACTTGTGATTACAGTGATTTTATTAAGTCATAAACTTAAGTATAAATCATACTTCAGTGAGTTTTAATAAAAGGAAGTGGATAAGTGGTTAAGAAATGGACAGGTGTCCAAGCGTTAAAGTTAAGTTTTAATAACCTTGAAAGACAAGTTGTTGTCCTTATATTTATACTTCTTGAAGCTTCTTTCCCTAGTTTTTCTTAAACATAGAGTTTCTCATCAAATTTACACCATAATGAAATCTTGGTTTTTCCTATCCATTACCACTCTTACGTTGTTATTTCTTTCTTTTATCCCAAGAAAAATTAAACTCTCTGTCAACTTTCAAGTTGATGTACGTGGTTTCATGAGGGATTAGGGTTACGTAATTTTGCAGATATTGGAGCTTCAAACAAGTAAGGTTGTTATGATTATGTATTTTTATATGAAATGAAGCATGCATCGTTAGTTCACTGCTAAATGATTAAGAACAGTGATATTCTTATTTTATGAAAAATGAGTGAGGAGATTTAGTGTGCTGTACATAGTGATTTTCTTTGGATTTGATGACTGAAATGTTATGGGATAGTGTTAAATTAGTTTTTGGAGTTGAAAGATCAATGAAAATGTGTATGTGATGAGAGCAGAAAAATTTGGAAACATGAATATGTAATGCTCTGTTATGTT
>JAOSBK010000005.1:37094847-37127092 GCA_027568895.1 Erythroxylum shatona | reverse complement strand
ATGTGATTGGGTGAGCCATCGATGATGGTCACTCATTGAGTTCGCAAAACTCACCCAAAATTTGCAAATATTTTTCAAAATTAGAAGAATATCTCGTTAGGAAAATAGGAGTATCCCTACAGCATACAAGTAAGGGATAGAGGTCGGGATCAGTTCGCGTCTGCATTAGTGTTTTTCTATTTTTGTATAAATTTGTATTATACGATTTCTTTAAAATAATATATTCCGAAATTTTTGTATAATGTGCATACAAAGGTTTTTATGGTAGAATGTAAAGATGTTATGACTAAAGTGTTTTGTATTTGTAATGGGCCCCAATTGGCTATTGAAATTATATTGATTGTATTGTGTTGATTGAAAATGTTTATGAATGAAAGTGGAATCGAATTGGTTATGGATTTTCGCAAATGGTTGTTGTTGTTTAAAAAAAAATTTATACCGATTTTTGAATGATTGAGTGCTCTAGCATGCCACCCTCGTAGGGCACGGACTCGGATATCACCCAAGATGTCGGGCACATGTCTTGCGAGAGTGGGGTGTTACATTTAGACTCTTATCTTTTATCTTTTCGTTTCATCTTTCTTCTTTGTATTTTTGTGATTATTTTTAATTATTATTTCAACTTATTTTTATAAAAAAACTAACAAATTATTTCTCTCATATTTTTAGGTTAAAATTATAATGAAGAACGCAGAATCATCAGAAAAAGAATCGATGAATATAACACCTCTACTCGTGGTAAGTTCGATCCAGTATTGAATTATTTTTCTTCTTCTAAAACATCTAATGGGAATATCCAATATAATTGTACATTGTACGATAGAATATTTGGAATTTATAAAATGAAAGCACATCTTGTTTATGTTAAAGGTAATATTTCTTCTTGCAAAAAAATATCATTTAATGTACGTGAGATGATTGGAAAATATTTGCAGCAAGAAGTAAGAAAAATGAAAATAAAGAGGCTTATGATATATCTTTTGGAGATGATGAAGCATCACAAGTATTAGATAAAGGAAAAAAGAAAGTTACTATTGACATAGATTCTTATTTTTCTCCAAGAACTACTCCTGATTCTTAACTTAGTTTAAAGAGTGTTTTAGTTATTAAGGATGTTATCTTGCGATGTAAAAGAGCATGGGCAAGATGGTTTTATCATTCATGTATTCCTTTAAATGCTTTAAATTCACCATATTTTCAAGAAGCAATAGATCTAGGATTTAAGGTACCTTTTTAATATAAGATGCATTTGCCTTTGCTTCAGGATTTAAAAAAGGAATGTCAATTAATTGTAGATATATATAAATCTAGTTGGGAACGAACAAAGTGCATTATTATGGCAAATGAGTGGATGAATCAAAGACAAAGGAATAACTTTTATCAAGTTCGTTGATGCTTCTAATATGGTAAAAAGCTTTAATGCTTTATTTGAATTGTTTTCTGAAATTGTTGAGTATGTTACACCCACATACCCCTTGGAAGGATATGCGGATGTTACCTAAGATAGAACTTAAACATATCAAAACAATACAAAGCGTTGCCAGAAATTCAAACAACCAATCATTACTTTTCTATACATATTCGACTTTAAACAAAATTTAACAAGCACGCTGAATTTATCTGAATGCATGCTTTAATTACAACACCATCCTAAATTAAAGTTATTATATTACAAACACTAAAATAAAACAATATATATCTTAAGTTCAAATACATTGTATTACATTATTTACAAACTTTTAACAAAATTCATCATGTCTCATATTATTACATACAACTCAAACATACATTCCTAAAACAAAACACATTCTTCATTGGCCACTGTGATTATTATTATCCCAGTCTTCAAACCCTCCCATCTGAACCTACATGAGGCAAAACCATCGTGCTAAGCATAAAGCTTAGTGGAAAATAAACTAAACAAGATATAAGCTGACAACTGTTTCAAACAGTCACCCAAACATTCACATATTCTAAATCACATCAAATTATAAGCAGTGCTTACTTATTCATTTTCAAATTGAACCAAAATATTATGAATCTCTAAACAAAATATAACAAATCAGAATAGGTTACACATTTCCCTCCGAGCAAAACTCACTAATTTCAAAGCTGAATATTATAATATCAGAACAAAACTTGTCTATAACAAAACAAAATTTGCTTCTTTCATAACAGAGCTCAGATGTTTAAGATCAATTTGCATTCAGTTATATCATAACTAAGCGTATAACATAATACAAGAAAAGTTAGTTTGTTAATCCTTTATATAGAAGTGGGTAACAGGACTAATACAGGATATATCGTGATTGGTATCACAAAACAGGAGAGACTTATGTCTCAATAATAGGAGACACCGAAGTGTCAGTAATAGGAGACATCGAAGCGTCATAGAAGCAGCTGTAGACCTTTTTAGGCATGCCTATTTACCCACGACTAGGACTTAACAATTTTAAAACAAAGCAAGTTCATTTTAGAATTCTTATTTGAGGAACATATTGCAACACATACCACTTTATTCCATTTTGTTCAATTTGACATATTCATTGATTTCCAAACAAACTAACATGTCATACAATTACTAGTATGTGCAACAATGCATCAATAGAGGTATTGAGTCATCACAAATTATGTATATTCACACAAATAGAAAGCACTTCCAAAACAATCCCAAATATCAAACTCCTTGGACGTTTAATGGTCTAGAAATTAACATTAAATCATCGCAGAAATTCCCAATTCACAAACATCCGGATCCAATTCATAATATATAAGCCTTTAGAACTCATTCATTCATGAACACACCAAGAAATTTAATATTGTATTCATCATTATTAAACCATACATTCTTTATATTATAATCTCAATTGATAATGCATAATTAAATTAAATGTTACTCAATTAAATTGAATACCAATTTAAGTTCATAACACACCTTAAACAACCCTATTTAAGTCCTATTATACCAAATAAATTAACTTAACCTTATATAGTTCATCAATTGCACAAAATCTCTTTTTTTTCACCTTCCTTATCATTTCCTACAATTGTGGGATAAGTGACCTAAACCCTCCAAACAGATGTTTTCACAAGATAAGTTTTTGGAACAGTATTTTATGGCCATTCTGACTTAGAAATTGATGTTTTTAGACAATATGTTCTTCTAAACAGATGTTCCTATATGTATTAACTTTTAAACAAAATAAAGTTAATGCAATTTGATTTATTATTCCGAGAGTTATATCCAAAATACTACAAACTGTTCTCAGCCGTGGACAGCAACCAGATCTCAACTTCATGCCAAATTTCAAAACCCTTAGTGACAGAAATCAAATATGAACTTAAAATCATCACATTTCGATGTTCGCAGATCAAGATATGGCTAAAATACTGATTCTTATTTAGTATAACCACTCCTTCTAACAAGTATCCAGCATGTATCAAGTTTCTAACCTCAATTCTTCATTAATTCAATACAAAATTTATCCACTTCAAACATAAAACAATACATATTCTAATATGAAATCAAGTTTAGTATTCCCTTACCTCTTTAAACTTCAAAGAACAACTCCAAGATCGAGCTAAGCTAAGCTTCCCAGCAATTAGCATATACCTATGATTAAGGTGCAACTTTCAGCACCAACTAGATAAAAATACATAGAGTTACAAGACCTACTTCTTGATGAAATAACTTACAAAGATGATGATCCAAGATTCAACAAAGTTCCAGAAGTTAAGAGGGGGAGTAGGAGAATTTCGGTGGAGAGAAGAGGGCAAAGTGAAGAATAAGCAAAACAGAAATTGTTCCAGTAGAATTTGCCACATCCAAAGCTAGGTGACATTGAATTGGAGCAAAATATGTCTCCATACATGAGTTTCATGTGTCCCATACAGGAGCTGCCATGTGTCAATGATACATTAGGCCATATGTCACACACTTAATGCTGCCATTTGTCAATGCTTTAACCATGCCAAATGTCACTAACTTATAGGTTAATCGTTCTAATTTTCATATACCAACTTAACTTGCCACTTGACAATTTTTCCTGGACCAAATGTATATTTAAATACCTCAATTCTCTAATGGAACAAATTAATTCCAATTCACTAACTATGATCCACTTGACCAAAAATTCAAGTCATATGTCTTTTATATTATAATCATAGCACAATTTTAACTCCTATCACACATGTACTTTAATAAACATGTACTATTTCAAATAGGGTCTACTTTGGGGACTTACAGAGTGGGTTGAATCCAAGAATGTTGTGCATTTTGTTATAGAAAATACAACTAATTATGTATCGGTTGGGTACTTATTACAATCAAAGTATCGGCATATTTGTTGGTCTCCATGCACTATTTATTGTATAAATCTTACTTTAAAAGATATTGGTGGTATGGACCATATTTCTAATCTTGCTTCATTCGCGTCAAAGATTACAATTTTTGTGTATAATCATATCACATTTTTATCATGGTTATGAAAGCAAGAAAATTGGGTCGAGATTGTGCGTCCCACTACTATTAGGTTTGCAACAACATTTATTACTTTGAAAAGTATTTATAAACATAAGCAACTATTTCAAAATTTAATGACAAGTAAACACTTTTCAAGTTATAAGTTATCAAATAGTGAAAAAGGAAAAGAAGTTTTGGCTATTATACTAGATAATAAAATTTGGGATACTTGCTTAATCATTGTGAAGATTGTGGCTCTACTTATGAGGTTATTGAGGATTGTTGACTCATATGAGAAGCCATCTTTGTAGTGTATATATATATGCTTACAAAAAAATATAAATTTTTTAGAGGGAAGGAGAAATTGTACAAGCTTTATATAGATTTTATTGATCGACGATGAGATAAGTATCTTACTTAAAGGATCCACTTAGTATTTTTTTTCTCAATCCTTATTGCTTATATAGTGGAGATGCATGTACAAATAATATTATAGGTAGTATGTTTGATATGATTGAATGCAAAGGTATTTTCTTTATTGAAGAGCAACCACAAGTGATAAATGAAATTAAATTGTATTGTGAAGCTTTGAAGACTTTTACTAGATCATTAGCAAAGAAAGAGCTTATTATGAAAAAAATGCAACCTAGTAAATTTTTATACTTTTAATCATTTTTACTTATTAATACTATATATTTTTGTTTTCCATAACTATTAATTTAAAATACAGATGAATGGTGGAAATTATTCGGTGAAAGTGCTCTAATATTGAGAAAACTCGCTATTAGATTACTTAGTCAAAAAACTTCTACATTAGGTTATGAACGTAATTGGAGCATTAACGTATTCATACAAAGAAACGAAATCATTTGAAACATTAAATACTTAACGGCCTTGTTTATGTTACTTATAATATGAGAATGAAGAACGTGTATTTTATAATTTTGTTTTTATTTCATTAATTTTACTTTTGTTATTAATTTTATAATTTCTCGATTATGTATTTTAAGTGCTTAGTAAGAGGAGAACGTATGATCCAATTGATATTAATTGTATTGAACATACTAATTTTTGATATTTAAAAGAAGAACCATTGCCTGATATTTATTATAATGAACTTGAAAAGATGATTTATGAAAAAAAAAACACTTTTCACAATATGAATTAAGAACATTTACTGATAGTCAATTCATACCTTATTTTGCTCATATTTAGATTAAAAGTATAATGTATTAATTCACAATTGAGAATAATTTCATATATTACTAATTTATAATTTATTTGAATACAGTAGAAGAAGTTATCGCAAATACTTTGGATGAAAACGTAGTTTATGAGTCTTTAGATAGCGTTGGAAAATTTGAAACTTTTGACGTTACCGAGACACAACATCCTTTAGAAATACAAATTTTATTTTTATTGTTATTTTAAATTTTATATTAGACTAAAAATTATTTATTATTAGTTAAATATATAATAATAGACATTAGTGTATTTTTATTTCAATAAAATATTTTATTTTTACGTACTCTTATAATTTTTATTTTTTATTTACTATATACAAATTTTTATAACGGTTTAATATTGGTTGAATATTTAAATTTTAAACCTTTTCTTTAATTGGTTTGATGTCTGGTCTAGTTTTCAAAACATTTGTATAAGTCCGTTTAATATTGGTTGCCAAAAATATTTTTTACATTTTGTGTTTTATTTCAAATTTATTACTTGTTAAAGATATCAACTTACTATCTTTATAAACATCCTTAATAATAATAAATAAATCATAAATAAATGGGTCACCATAAAGTCCTTTTAAGTTAGTCACAATTATCATATTTTTCAAATACTAACTATGACCGATTATAAAAGAGTCAAATTGTTTATATTACTGTTGAAGTGATTATTGAAACTTATATAAATACTTTTCATAGGATGATATAATCTCCTTTTTCTTCTATAATGAAATCCATAAATTGTTTATTCAAGTTTATCACATGTTTAATATGTTTTTGTTCTAATTCAAGTTCGTATATAAAACAATAGCGAATAAAATTGTATTTATTGTATTATTTGCATCTAATCGTGTCTTGTAACTTTGCATCCTCTACTTTTCTATAAATTTAATCACAGCTAATATTTTCTTTATGATAGTGTTAGTAATTTTTAAATAGCATTTTCTCGTATATAACTTAACAAAATAATTTATTATCTTAAAGTATATTAATATTATCATATTTAATGAATGTTGAATTATTTTTATATAAAATTAATAAATATATCATTGATTATTAATAAATTAAGTAAATATTATTAAAATAAAATAATATAACATATTAAATATAAAATAATTTAATTTGTCAAAGATTTGGAAAATTTCAAATAAATCACGTTTGGCAGAATTTTGAGGTAATTAATATTTTAGAAATTAGGGAATTTTGCAGGAAGGAGCCAAATGTGTCAGATTTTTTTTTACCCAAAACGACTTCATTTTTATTATTTTATTGAAAATTTCCAATTTCATGACTTCAGCTGTTCGGAGAAAGAAACCAAATACCGAATGAAGCAATCCAAAGACCAGTTCGAAGCAGCCTACGACGAGGAGCAAGAGGACTACGACGAAGAAGAGGACGAAGGCACGGCGCCGCACCAACCGCCACCATCGCAAGGGCCGCCTGATTCCCCAAACCTTCTCCCCGACGACTTCGACCCCCAAATTACTAATGATCTTGTCGGTGTACTCGATCCTCCTCCCCTCCCTCCGGCATCTCAGGACTATGATGACGTCGGCGCCGGCGTTACCTCCACTTCCGGCCACCAGTTGAACCCTTCAATTCCCGGATCAGCTAAAAACAAGGGCAAGAATAAAGATGATGATGAGGATCAAGACGATGATAACATGGAGGTTGAGCTCTCGAAGTTTCCTTCCAGTGCAGATCCCACCAAAATGGCGAAGATGCAGTCAGTTTTCTCTCTACCTCCTCACTTCTTTTATTGAATTATTTATTTTTGATATTGCCCTTAGTCATTATATTGCATTAACCTAGGAAAGTTCCTATTTTTCAGAATTAAAATAACTCTTTTAGGGTTTATAGAGACAAGAACTTTAATATTTGATGGTGTCATGTGTTAGGGTTTGATGATAAAACGTCATCACACTGTTTAATTGCGACTGAGTGGAATTTTATGTACCCTGAAATTCTGAAGTAGTTGGTATTCAGTGGAGTTAGGAGACATCCTCTGAACTTCGAGTCTGTGTTTTCTGTTTTTCAGGGCTATCTTATCGCAGTTTACTGAGCAACAGATGAGTAGATATGAATCCTTCCGCAGGTCTGCTCTTCAGAAGGCTAACATGAGAAGGGTATAGTTGTTCTTTCCCTCAGCTTACGTTGAATAAGTTGGTTGCAGTGCTTTCGTGAATCCCTTTTGGCCTCTTTGAGATATGTACAAGTTGTAAATGTAGGTCATTTTCTGTGTTAAAGTTAAACAATTTGCAATTTTGTTTCTGATGTTTCTAATGCAGCTATTAGTAAGCATCACCGGAACCCAGAAAATTTCTTTGCCAATGACGATTGTAGTATGTGGTATAGCAAAAATGTTTGTTGGTGAACTTGTGGAAACAGGTAATTACATGCTTCTCATTTTAGATACATATAATAGAAATGCTTGTCACTTGTACTAAGATCTGTATAGACCTGTTGCTTTTATTGCCTTAGCAAAACAAGCGACTTGCAATGGATACTGATGCCTTTCAAATGTAGTTTAACTTTTAAAAAAATGGTAGCAGCATCTTTGATCTGTACATGAAATATGGTCATATACTCTTCACCTATGCATTAAAGTATTGAATGGAGACTCAACTACCATAGTAACACCCTATCTGATGATGAAGGTTTATACGTTGAAGCATGAGTTTTAATTACAGTCTGAGACTGCAATTGCATCTGCAATATTGTGGTTGCGGTCTGGACCGTTATTGCAATTTGCTGCAATTTCCCACAATTACGCCCATATTGTTTGCAATCGTTGCAATTGCTCGCAATTGCAGTATGACTTGCAATCCACAAGTTAAAACCTTGCATAGAGGTATAGCGCTGTCAGTTTTCTGTGCATAATTATCTGCTTGGTCTGGTTTGCAGCTAGAATAGTGATGACTGAAAGGAAGGAATCTGGTCCAATCAGGCCTTGCCACATTAGAGAAGCATATAGAAGGCTGAAGCTTGAAGGCAAAGTTCCAAAGAAATCATTGCCGAGGCTTTTCCGATAGATTGACCCGGGTGCAATATTTGTGGGAGCAATCAGGTTCTTGAATAATCTTTTTCAGATATCCAGAGTTTCATTGCTTATTACTCTGGCTTTGCAGTCTTCTACTGCATGTTAGTACTGCTTGGCTTTGTAGCGTACGTGATTCCTGCTTGAAAAGAAAAAATTGAATACCCAATCTTTAGTCCTAAGAGATTGACGAACTTATGCGATAAGAAAGGAAAATGAAATTGACTCATACATTTGAAAAAGTATAACACGACTGTGTTCCTGTTATTTTGAATAGGGTTAGGAGATTTATTTGCTTTGCTGAGCACCTAAGCTTTGAGTAAAATAATTACTATGTCAGGTGAAGATTACTAGAATTGACTGATCATTTTTTTTTTGTTTTTGTGTATACTTGGATGAATTTGGCTCCCCTTGCAGTTATTTAGTCATTTAGACAATTATAGAGGCTGAATTGTTGTTAAATTAGAAGCATTAACACTAACCTTTTCTTTTAACAGAGCATCAACTTGAAAGTTTGGTGGCCCAAGATATACAGTTGACATGTGATTATTTTTGGTTCTTAATTGACTAGAATAAAGCTAATTGATTTTAACATAATGTAGAAGATCAATCCATTGACGATGATTAAAAAAACAAATTAAGTGCGTTGCATGTGATTGAAGGGGGGGCAACATTTCTTTAAACAATATATATATAAATGCACACAAACGCTTATTTTAATAAAAAAGCTATTTGTCTGTAATATTGCATCTTATAAAACAACTGTATTTTTTTTCCTCGTATATTTAATAATATAGTAAAATTTCAAATTACAATGGATAAAAATATTTCGAAGAGCGTAAAATATTATGTAAATTGAAACACATATACTCAAATTCTTATAGATTTATTCTATCACTAGTGTCACTTATTAATGGATGTTTTTTTTAATAATCTATTTAATAAAAGTAGATAGTATTTATTAAATTAAATTAATGTTTGTTTAGAGACTGTTTTAATAGAAGTAAGTGATTGTAATTAATATTAAGAGTTTCAGTTGCAGTAATTCTGCTTAATTACAAATAAAAAACGTTAATCGTTTTACTTTTCCATTTTATAAGTTTTAATATGTGTTTGTATGTATATATATATATATATATATGTGTGTGTGTCTAAACTTTAAACATATTTTTATTTTGAATAATGATTGCAATAATGATTGTTAATTCTTAAAATAGCTCCAAGCTATCGACCTTTAGCTGCTGGTAGAGTTTAATCGGTAAATTAATCAGATTCGTTCTCTTCAAGATTTCCAAGATGCCAATGCAATGCGACTTAAATGGTATGCGGGGACTGATCAGACCTCGACGACAGCCTGCTGGTTCATGTGCCCGTGAAACAAATAGCTCAGCCACTTTTTTTTTTTTTTTTTTGGGTGAAATGGATGAAGATAAGGAGGTCTAATTCTTCAAAAAAAAGCGAAAAAGAGAACATCATTTTGTAAATACCAATAAATAAAGCCCTGACATTGGAGTCTCCTATATATATACCAACGACGACAAAGATGACCTATATTTTGATAATAAATCAGCGCATTGATTTTCTTTCTTGAGGATGTGAAAAAGAGAACAATCATAATCTTTGTTCAGCATGAATCTGACATCATCAATAATAGCCAAGTAAAGGTGTAAGTAGGAACAATTGGTAGTTATTAGACGAATAGCTTCGAGAGAGTTTGACTCTACAAGAATCCTCTGGTAACCATGATCTCATGCCAAAGAAATTCCATGAAAAATAGCTTGGAGTTTAGCTAAAAGATTAGTAGCAAACCAATAAAGCTTGAGAAGCCAACAATCCAACGATCAGTCTCATCTCACAACAATCCACTAAAGCCAATGACACCGGAATTATTAAGAGAGCTCCCATTAACATTAACTTTAACATAGTTCGGCCAAGGAATCTTCCACAAGATCCACCTACTCTCCCTCGCTATCAATGTAGCCTCCTTATGCATGCCCGACACTCATCAACAAGCTTCAAATAATTATGGTGTTGTCCAAAAATAGGCATTTTTCTCACTCTAAAAAATCTCATGGTTTTTGGCACACCAAATAGTCCAAGCTCTAGCAATAAATTTGATAGCGTGATCAAGGGAACAAGATACATCAAACACATGCGTGGTAATCTATGCATCAAGATTAAGAGTGAAGAAAGAAGCGATTAAGTTACCTAAAATAGCAGTCCATGTTTTTTTGGGCCATAAATAATCCCTTAAAGCATGAACATTACTTTCCCAAATTTTACCGCAATGTGGGCAAATGGGAGAAGCGGTCAATCTACGATTATATCATAACAGATTTATCGGGAGGCGCTGCCATCGAATCTCCCGTATGAAAAACCTTAGTGTTTGAGGAACTTTCACATTAATTCATCACTAAGACAAGGGCTGTATTTCCTGCTCTGACAGAAAGGACAGAAAAACAGTAGAAATGCAAGAATGACTTAATCATATAGAACTAATGGGCCGTTGGACCAGGCCTAGAATTTAGAATCGAATCGAATGTGGAAATGAGATGGCGGATATAACTGAACAACTCCTAAGAACCCCAAAATTAAACAAAAATATTTTTTATTTTTTACATTTCTTATTTTGAGTCTAAAAATAGAAATGTTATTCATTTTATTCCATTATGGTTTCTTTTTTTGAAAACTAAAACAACAGTAGGTTTACAAAAAACATAAATCGTGTGTTTTTGTGTATTGTGACAATTGATTTTAAAAATCAAAGCAACATTTAGTTTCTTTGTTTTTCTTCTGGTGTTTTACGCTTATGTGCTCTTCACTTCATTTCTCCTGCATTTTCAATGGCTTGGCTTCTATCCTTCTTTATCTCTTCATCTTTTTATGAACCAAGTCACCCGTCTCTCTTTTCCTGTTACTACATTTATGTACTTTTCTGTTTCTAACCAAGAGATGTATTTGTAGCTTGAAGCATTATTGGGAGGTTACATTGTCACTAGTCTTTCTCTGGTTAGTATATTTTATAGTGAAGATTTAATAAAACAAAAAATTACAGCCGAATATCGCTGTGCATAAACTATACTCAAATGAAAGAAACATCATACTACCAGTTCTTTGATGACAGATATTCTTGTGGTTCTTTCATGGCAGACAAGTTAGATAACTTCAATATTTTGGGTACTATTTCTCTATCCTTTAATTTGTTTTAGTTCATCCATGTTCAAATCTCATGTGAAGTGCTTTAGGTTTTTTTCTCTTTTTTTTTTTTCCCCTCTATCAATCTTAGTTACGATTGCATCTCTTTCACTATTTTTAGGTTTCTAATTGATCTTTTCTTTAAAAATGTTTGGGGGACATTTTTGTTTGTCCCATTGAATTCATTAATTTAGACTTCAATTTCCATTATTAAGGTCACTTCATCTTTCAAGCTTGCAGAAATTTTGTGAATTTACAACATTACATTATCTTATAAGCTTCTTTGAGAGATATTAATGATATTCTTTTAATTACTTAGGAAACATCTCGAGCGTTCAATTATTTGAGGAGATTGTGATTGATATTATGACTTTAAAGCTAAGACAGTTACTGAAGAATGATAGGGATAAACCCACCATAATTGCTATAGAAATAAAAGCCAGTTAGTTGGTATTAAATCTTCCCCTAGCCACCTTCTGATTCTCTAGGCACATGGTGACATTGATGAGCAATTGTGCATTGCAACAATGGCCAAGAAGAAATACACTACGGGGAAGAGAGGTAAGAATGCGCACGACCTAATGGAGTTATGATCACCACGCTCGACCAAGGGATTTCCTCTGTTACATGAACTTCTACCAAAGGTTGCCAAGCTTGACCGCCGAATAGAATGATATTCTATAAGGATTAATTGTAAAGGATAAAATTATTGACTAGGTATGGAAGCTTTGATCAAGTCCCAGCTCATCACAAAGTGATGAAATCTCAGTGAGAAAATTTATCAACAACTAGCAAATTAGGTATGACTTAGGACAAATTTGATATTAACAAAATGCATAATCCTAGTTTCAAATTAAATTATGTCCTCTAAGGGTTAAAGTTGATATTACTATGAGAAAATAGAGACTAAAATATTAGAATAATGTTATTGTTTGCTATATCTTAGGTACTAATCCACCATTTTAAATATTGTATGATTTTTTCATGTGAATTTAGGGTAGCTATAGGGTTAAGAAAGTCCTACATCTAAACAATGGTATGGTTTTAGTGAGATTTACTAGTGAAATTGTGTAGGACGAGGTCTTAAACGTGGCGTTTTCTACTTTGACAAAAAACTTGTAATCATGTCACCTTAGACTAAAAATATAGAGATAGAAAAAGACCAAATTGATCAATTTTCCATATGATTAAACTTACTTCACCCAGATTTGAAGTATGGGAGTCTTATCTTCTTTGAGTAAAATTGCTAGTCTAGTAAGCATCCCTGTAATAGCGGACAAGTTGACCTTGAAAAAAGATATGGTGAATCTTGCTAGATTCTTGTAGAAATTAACATTAAACACATACCAAACAAAGTCTACTTTGAGAATGGGAATAGGGTGGTTCTGGAACAAGAAATTTATTTAGTATAAGTGGAAGCCTTTATATTGCAATATATGCAAGAATTCTTACAAGACCAATCAATGTCAAAGAAAGAGGGAAAAATCTAGCTATTTAACACTACTACAACAAACGCCTAAGAAAGTATTAAAGTTTGAAAATTGTGGTAACTAAACCTTAGAAAGATACATATACAACTCAATGGCAGTATGCTAAATTAACGAAAAGGACAAGAAGTTCATTTTTGATCAAGTTGTTAAAATTGAAAGTAGTTGGAGTAGCCCAAAAGGGAAAGAAATGGTGTCTCTTGATAATCAACCAATATGTGTCCCTTTGGACGAACATAATAACTAAATACATAGAGCATAAGAGGGCTAACTAGCCCTTAATAAGCAAAAGGGGTGATGCTCCTCTGTAAAAATTATAAAATTATTTTTAGGGTATTGTTGAAACTATAGCAATTTGTAAATTACAATAAGTAGATGTTCCCTTCTTGAGGTACCCACATCAACTTATATGCAAATTAAAAAGGGAGGATTTGATTAATTTGGAGGAAGTACATGTTTCAAGTTAGTATAATCCACTATTCACCTCATCTTATGCACTGTAATATTATCTCTTTAACCAATGACTAGTATATCCCACTATTCACCTCATCAACCCACTATTCACCTCATCTTATGCACTACAATATTATCTCTTTAGGGGTCATTTGGTTCCACTTCTGTTTTTTTGTTGTTGTTTTTGGTTTCTGTTTCCTATTTTTGGTTTCTGTTTTTTCCTTAAAAAAACGAAAATCTGTTTGGTTGAGATTTGTAATATAAAAACTTAAAATAAAAACCTGTTTGGTTGAAATTTCTAATAAAAAGTTAGAAAATAAAAAACATGTCTGATTTTATCATCATGTTTATATTTTGTTGTAATTATATTATTATGTGTAATAATTATAATATATTATATTATATTTTTAAATTAATTAAAATTAAATATATACAAATCAAATATTATTAAAAAAATTACACATTAATTGTATGATATAAAGAGAACCTTTTTCTACTTTTGTTTAGTTCGAATTCATACACACAAAAATACAAACAAAAACAGTATGCACTATAGAAAATTACTTGACTTTTTATATACACCTCAATATTTTATAAAAAGGACTAAGTAAGTCTTTCCTATTATCTTGAATACCATATTGGACCCAATATTACTAAAATAATACTTATTAAACGGGTATTCAAGACCCAATATTACTAAAATAATACTTATTAAATGCTAATTAGGGTGCAAAAATAAAACCTATCGGTAAGAGTTTATTTTTAAAAATATTGGTAGATATGAAAGTTATGAGTGTCATTGCTAGGATTTCAGGAATGAGTTATTCAATTGAAGAGTTTTGGGGTATCATTAAAGAGATGAGAAGTGTTGGTGAAGACATGGATTTCAAGACAGAGCAAGGCTTCACAGTAATTGCATACAGCTACGAAACCATGAGAAAGAAGAAAACAGTTGTAGCTGTCTCTGCTTTAAATGACGCAAGGCTCAAGCAAATAACTTCAACGTTATTTCATAACTATTCTATATTGGTTCATTATAAGAATCAGTTTGTTGCAAAAAACGTTATGCTTAGCAGGAGGTGAAGCAAAAACAAAACATTGGCACGGAAATTGTTCAAAGGAAGAGCGAGAGTATGTCTCTTCTTTATCGTCACAAAAAAATGCAGAAGTTTATCTTTAAAGCCGAAGTTGCTTTTAGCAAGTATAATTATTGTTATTTTTTTCGTTGCTGCTTTGGGTTTAGCTCCTGTTACTAGCGAGATTTCCCGAAACCTTCGTGAAGGAAATGTGGAGATTATTGTTGAAGTTCTGAGGAGAGTTAAGCAATTCGGAGGGCGGATTAAGGCCATAGCGGCGTACAACGTGAAACTTATTACTCCAGAAGGAGAGAAAGTGATAACAGTCCCAGACTATGTGTACTTTCTTGACCACGTAGAGGAGGAAGGTGTTGATTTACTGTATTCATGTAGGGCTGATTCTTGCTCGTCGTGTGTAGGGAAGGTAGTGTTAGGGACGGTAGCTTCCTTTACGATGACCAAATGGCAGATGGTTACTGACTTGTGTTGCTTATCCCACTTTTAATGCTGCTTGAAACTTTCTGGTAGTATTTTTATGTTCTGGTGTTACAAGAAAAAAAAAATCATATTTTAAAATCTTACAAAAACGTCTTTTTTATGTTTCTATAAATCTGTTGCAGTTTTTTTTATTTTTAGAAACAATAAACGGTAACCATACTCATCCAAACGTGTTTTAATGAATTGTTTTTTCTTTTTTAAAACCACAACGAAAAACGAAAAAAAGAAACAGAAACAACCAGGGCCTAAACTAAGTGCATGTTTGGATGATCTTATATCAGTAAAGTTTTTGTTAGTCTTCTAAAAAGTCAGTTAACTGTTTGATTGTAAATTAAAAAATAGCTTTTTTAAAAAGAGTTTCCAATAGACTGTTCGACAACATAAAAATAAAAAGCACTTTTATAAATTTTAACTATATTCTATTTTAAAATAAAATTATTTATGCATATAAATATTATTTAAAATATATTAAACAATATGCAAAGCACAACATATTAATTATTATATAATTTTAAACCATATGAAATATAAATGAAAATATATCTAATTAAATCATTTATATGGATTATAATATAAGTAAAACTAATATAAAAAATAAATATTAAAACATATTTAAAAAGTCAAATAATATTATATAAATCTCAAAATAAACGTGAAGATATGTTTGTAGGTATTGTAGGAATTATGTGTAAAAACATAAGAGTATAGGGACCTAAAAAATAGATTCATTAATTAATCTGAAAAATCTACTTTAAAAATTGCTTTTTTGAAAATTTCAAATTTGAGCTTCTCAAAAGGCTGTATTTTGTCTTCCAAACAAGCCATTTATATGAAAACAAATGATTTTAGATTTTACAATCAAACACTTATTTTTCTTAAAAAACAGCTTTTATGGTAGAAAAAATACTTATTTACCTTCCAAAAGCTGAAACAAACAGGCACATAATTTGATATGATAGGTTTAGTTGCCTGGTGGCTCTTACACTCGAGATATGATAGGTTTAATTGCGTGGTGCCTCCTACATTTCAAGCTTACATTATGTTTAATTAGATATAAAGTTTTTAATAGAATGAAAATATTTATAATAGAATAGAACGTAAATACATGAAATATTAGAAATTTGTTGTTTGAGAATGATGAAAGGTTTCATAATGTAATACAGTGAAATATTATTTGAATGAAAGGCTCATAATATAATATATTGTAAAGTTTTATATTTCATCATAAACCTTCCAAATTGAAAGTTTTTTATTTTTATTATTTAAGATTAAATGAGATGTAATATGAAACTCTCATCTTCCATTTCATTCTATTATAAATCTTCGTCTCAAACGATAGAAAAATATTTCATGCCATTAATAAACTCCCAATTAAATATAGTCAGGCAACAACTCAAAGAGCTTGTAACTGTTTTTCTTATATTTAAATTAAAAAATAACGGTAAAATACTTTTAATATGAATACAAAAATAAATTAATCAAATATTTATTAATATAACAACTCATTTTGGCTCTTAAATATAATTTGAATCAATTAACTTTAATTTAAATTAATCATTTGAGATAATTATAATAAAATATTAATTAAGTTAAATTTAATTAGTTTGATTCAAATTTAAGAATTATTTACGTCATTGTATAAATAATATGTTATTAGTTTATATCTAATATTTATATATTCTGTATAAGAGAAACATTTTTAATAAAAAATTAGATTGATATTTTTCAATAATTTTAAAAATTATAAAATAATCAAACGTACTTATGATAGCAACCGTATTAACAATAAATAGACATAAAATAATGTTATTTTAGAGCGAAAATAAGATATATACGACAAAGAATCCGATCCAGCTCTTCCCAAGATTCCCTACTACTTGTCGTCACTGATTTTTGACGAAGCAAGTACAACAATCGTGCGCTAGACGAAATCTCCATGCTTGCGTTCTACCGAACATGCTATGGCAAGTGGTCCAAATCCAAAAGAGGCTTACGCTGCTCCTTCCCAAAATCTGAATACACTTGTTTGTTGATAACTTGATATTGACGAGATCTGTTCCACTGTAGAATTAGACAATTCTCACTGCCATCCTAGGCAAACTCTCTTCCATAGAATCTGCCATTGAAGAGCTTGCGATGCTCAAACTTCTATTCAAGAGTTTGGACGTAAACGCTATTGACTGTCCTTTGTCTAGGCTGCTAGAATGCTGCTGCTAACATAGTCGTGCCATTGAAGGTAAGCTTAAGGTTAGGGAAGATGTAGGTGTTGTACAACTAAAACCTCAGGTCAATCATTTAACTTGACCTTCTTATCCGTGATCAAATAAAATGTATAAATTTCCAAACCAGCTTATCATGTATTGCCTCACTTCACTTCATTACAAAATATTTGACTGATAATTGGCTCGCTTTCCCGTCTAATGGGGATGGGATTCAGCGTCACCGACCCACTTTACAAACTGGGTTAGCTAAACGAAAGAATGGTAATACATGTGTAGATTCCTCAACAGTGTAGAAGCAGACTCTCATTAATCAGTCGCCTGGCACTTCCACACTGTTGTTTAAATTTCTTGGGGGGATAAGATCTTTATCCAATCAGCTGTAAGATACTTTTATGGTGCAGATCAGGTGGAAAGCACCAAAAACTTGTTCCTCAGCAATTCTTATCCTGGAACTGTACTGAAGTTGTCCCTAGAAAGACCACCGTAGTTCATGGTCTAATATCGTATTGGCCCATCCAGGCTCCCGGATGCAAACTGAAAGCATAACCAGGATAATGATGAACAATCTCATAGTATGTCGCTTGGAACACATATACAAACCAAAGGTACGCCCATTATCATACAGTGAAAGAAGGTAAGCACCATAAGAACAGATTTTAATGCCTTGCTAGCTGCAAGAAATGATCTACTAAATGAAAGTTGACAATGCCATTTCCTCATTTTCAGGGATAGAAGAGTGGAAACGGGAAAAAAAGGAACAAGCTTAATTAGCTCATGAATTAACTACTACTATTTTCTTTTGAGGTATCAATCACATGGGCATATCTGATGTCTATTCAAGTTGGCACATAGATGATTTTTTTTATTAATGACAAATTTACATGTGAAGATACAGCTGGTTTACCTGCTGAACAATCGGATTAGTTGATGTCATAAACTCATGTGTCATACCTTCCCACACAATCTTCCCTTCATAGAGAAACAACAACCTGCAAGTGAAATAAATCGTAACATTTATGGTGGAGTCTTGCATTGATAGGAACAGAGAACCAAAAATTTCCGGATCAAGGTAACCTGTCAACAGCCCTTCTAATTGTACTATGTTGATGTGTGACAACCACATAGGACGCTATCTTCCCAGTTGTCCCAAGTGTGTCCTCACCCTTAACATGGACGGAACGGATGAGATCTTCAACTACAGTAGATGCAATTGGATCAAGTCCAGCTGTTGGCTCATCATACAAGAGCACCTGTTCAGGAGTGCACAAGACTGAATCAAGTCCAAAGCTTGCTTGTACAGACCTTAGGAAGATGGAGCTTTGCAGTGATGTCACAATAATCAACAAGAAAATGGGGGACCTTTTTCTCTCCCAAAATTGTATCTAATTAGCAGAAGCATTACATTGCAGTGGATACCCAATATCGAACAAGCAAAGCTAAGATAAGAGAAAACGAAAAAACAGAGGTGGGAAATTATCGAACAAAATCCTGAAGATGGCAGCTAGAATACTGCTGGGAACCAATTGTTCATTCAAGTACATATATTATAGGACAAAATGCAAGCAAACGGGCCATCTTCTAGAGTTAGAATATAAGTGAAATTGAATACAAACTTCAAATACAGCCAAAATATTTATCTTTCAATACTATCCTGATATCCATGAATAGACTTCTAAAATTTCTCCAGTCAAAAAACAAAAAAGAACAGTGGTAAAGAAATGGGGCTTACTTGTGAATACAGTAGTTCAGTCTGTAAAATAGAACTCAAAATTTAAAAATTGGAATACTATCATTTATTTCCACTCACCAATCTACTGACAGTCAAATTGCAGTCATTGACAAAGACTAGTGAAGTCATCGCCAATATTAAAGAGCATAGGAAGGGAATTCATTTTGTTGCTCAGGTTACCTCTGGTTCTATTGTTTCCTTTGTGATATCATAAATTATGGATCTAGCTAAAGCAACCCTTTTCTTCATTCCACCAGACAACTCTGAGGGCAGTCGATCCTCAACTCCCTGAAAAAGTTTCAGGAAACATTATCAATCAATCTAGGTCGCACAGGTTTCTCTCTTTAGAGATAAGGTATGGAGAAAAGGAAAACAGGTAGTAAATGAGGTGCAGCACAACTATTTCACTTCAAAAACATTCTTGGTAGCTGTCATCAATAAAAGAAGAAAGTTTCTAACATGTTGAGAAAAATTAAACTAGAACACATTAAGCAGAGTACTGATTAACAAGATCAGTTACTTGAGGCAATATATTCAAATCAAAACGTTTCATGAACCTGTTCAACACTAACCGGCTCTTTCTTTCCATGGAAAACTTCTAGTCTCCCATGTCAGAAGTACAAAGGTTGTGAACATAACTACTTGATTTAGTAAGGAATAAAATTGACATCTTAGGCACACCTTTAAGCCCACAGCAGCCAATGTTTCTTTCACAAGCTCTGATATTTGTTCATCTGGCATACTTGAATTTTCATACCTATTGATCCAACAATAAACAAATCATAAGTTCATATTCAGAAATGAAATTTGCTCCAATTTGACGTAACAGAGTGTTTAGATTTTCTCTTACAGAAGGAAACCAACATTTTCACGAACAGTCAAAGAATCAAATAGTGCTGCGCTTTGAAATACCTGCATGAAATAAACAGTATTAAGACTTACTGATAGCATATGATTATTAAGCATATTTATAACCAAAATCAGCTTTTACCAATCCAATTCGAAGACCAGATAATTCCTCATCACTAATCAAACCATCCCTCTTTCTACCTCTGATATAAACTTCACCCTGCACATCAGATAGGGCATGAAAAACTAATGCACTACTACGTACATAAACATAGTAATGCTCAAGGAAATAAAAAATGAAAGAGAGCCAAATTAGTTCATTCACATTGTCTGGAGCAAGAAGTCCAGCCATAATCTTCAAAATCGTAGATTTTCCGGTGCCAGAAGGTCCAATTATTCCAACTGCTTCACCATTCCTAATCTACATAACCAAGAGAAATGTCAGGATACATGGAGGAATTAAGGATGCCAGAGAGGAAATGGAAGCATATGTTTGCATGAAACATAAAAATGGGTCGATTAGTTAATCCCTTGTTGATGGTGCTTATGATAAAGTAACAAGGGAAATGACACACTCAACGTTAAAGCTACATAACCGAACAAATTTACAAAGCCCAGCACCGAATTATATTACCCTAAAAAAATTTAAAATTTCTGTTACTGTATCTCAACATAACAAAACCATCTAAACCAACATTTAACAATCTTTTGCAACAAGAGTGACTAAACAATGACTATTTCATCTTCAATTTCACTATAAAAGCCAAAAATTACTTTCTTGCTTGGTGAAACGAATCAATGCACGGCTGTCAAGGATTGAAAAAGGCTATTCTACCCAAACTTTTGAATTTACTATATAAAATTCACCTTCATTCATTAATGCAAATAGAAGCAGGGCAAAGGCATGTTTAAATCCAACCCAAGAGGGTCAAAGAACTAAATACCCTAGGAAGAGTAGTTCCAATAAAATATGTCCTTAATTCAACACGCTAGACAATTATTCGACATCCTAAGCCTGGCATGAACAAGTAAATATCAAATACACAACGAAAAATATACACAAAAGTTACCTTGAAGCTTACACCTTTCAGTATATGCTTGTCACCGAAAGATTTGTAAACATTTCTACACTCGATAAGGACATCAGAATCATCCTTCTGTTCACGCAAAGTGCTTAACTGCTCTGATTTATATGAATCCTATTCACATATCGAACATAAATCAGATCCAAAGAATCGGTATAGATAAACTTCCAATAGAAATAGACATTAAGACATCAAAGGCAAACTAGCTGAACTACAAAAATTCCAGAAATAGCTATAACAAAAGATAGCGAATAGGCAACAGAGACACAAACAATCGATGTGAATCGAGGACATCAAAGGAAAAAAAAAAAAACAGTAACAGCCAAATAAAGAACCAAGAACATATAACCAGAGACCAAGGATTCACATTGAATTTGGTTGCAGAGTATTCATCACTCCCGATGTTTGGAGGAGGCGCAACACAACCACAAACAATCTTTCTCTGTTCCTTTGTCTTAGTAGCAGTTGATGACCCAAATGAGATTGTGCCCCAAAGAGGTAATCTAGAAGTAGAGCCAATGGCAATGCTAAGAGGAAACAGCATAGAACCGGAGTACGAAACAAGGCTTTCTGGAACCATATCAAGTTCTTGGTAGTGCTAATCACCGCCTAAAGAGACCGAACTCAAATAGAAACCGAAAAGAGCTAGAGACTTTATCGCCCAAATCAATGAGAACCCAGAAGTGATCGAGACTGAAGGAAATTTGTAATTTTGTAGCCAACCCAGATAAAATTATTGGCTGAATTTCATGAATACTAACCGAATTCCGCCATTAACCGGAATCCTACGGTCAACCGTTGACTAAATCGGGCCGGCACTCAATTTTGCGGGTAATTAACATGCGGGAAAAAAAGCATAGAGAAGAAGGCACATGAATGTTGTGCGTCGATAAGAAAGCGACGACTCGTTGTTGGTGAGTGGGACGGTGGGGAATGAACGTGAAACTGCTCGGAAAGAAGGCTAGGCTGGTTGAAAGTAAGGTTTAAAATGAAATATGAATGAATTATTTATAATAAAATGAAATATAAATAAATATAATATTAGAAAATTGTTATGTGAGAAGGATGGAAGTGTTAAGACCACGGATACGAATTTCGTACCGTACTTGCGGGAAACCGATACCGGTACAGGTTTAGATGATATCGGTGCCAAATTTTGGTCGGTATCAATCGTTTTCGGTTGGTACTGGCCGATATTGAGGATACCGGAAACTTTCGGGTAATTCCGTTACTCACTCTCTTCAATCTTCTCTCTGTCCGTCTATAGTGCTCTCGGAGTCTGCCCTCCGTCGCCTACTTCTCACCGTCTGTCTCTCTCATTCTCACCGTCAACGCCGCGTCGCCGCCCCTCCCCTGGTCTCCTTGACTCCTCCTCTTCTCCTCTGTCGTGAAATCGTGGTCTCCTGCTTGCGGCTCGCCTCGCGTCTTCATCAGCTCAGCTCATCTCCAACCTTCGTCCACGTCGCCCGAAGACGCCACCGCCTCCCTCTGTCGCAACACCGCCAGCCCACCGATCCACCAGTCGCACCACCAAAGGCTTTTTCTGGGTTTGTGTTTTATCATTTGTCATTTATCGTGTTTTCCACTTATTTCTACTTGATTTAACATTTTATTGTGTTGGATGATGAATTTGTTTGTTGATCGTCAATGGTTGTATAACACCAGTGAATTTCTGAATTGGTTTATTTCTGGTGTTGAGTTGAAGTTGAAGGCTTAAAGCCTTATTTCAATTGTATTTATATTTTCTATTGGTGTTAGTTGAAAATTGAAGTTGAAATTGGAGGTTGTATGCTTGCTGCTGTGTTGACCTGAATGGAAATTAAAGTTGAAGCCTAGTTGAAGTTGAAGCAGCTGCTCGAAGGGTGTGTCTTTTGTGTTATGATTGATGAACAGTTGAAGTTGATTATGTTATGCCGAAAGTGTATTGAACAATTGACTATTCAGCAATGTTGAAGAATTAATATTGAAATTACATTTCTATAATTGTGATTTGGAAATTGGAATTTGAAATTGGGTAGACTGGTTGGTGGTCTGGCATAGTAATATAGTAATATAGATATTAGATATAGTATAGTTGTTGTTGATTGTGGAAAATTGAAAATTGAAAATGAAAGTATATTGTTTTGTAAATTGTGTTTGGTACTTTGGTATTGGATTTGGATTTTGGACAACTGTTATCAAATGAAAATTTTATGTTATAATTATAAATAATTATCTTGTTAGAAGTTAGAACTTTAGAAGTTAAATGCAATTGGTATATGCAAAATTAAAATATATAAAATCAATTGGTATAATTAATAAAACATAATGCATATTAACTAAAATTAACAATTTTAATAAAAGTTTAGAAATATATGTTTGAACTTTTTATTATATAAAAATATATAAATCAAATCACAAAATTAAAGTATTAAGATTTTGTTGATTTTTTATTTTAGTAATTAAATTTTTATTGATTTTTTATTTTAGGAATTTAATCATTTACATGATTACATTACATCCAATTCTATTTACAATTACATACATAGTTTGCAACATACTTAAGGAAACTATTTGAACACCTTTTTCACTTTTTAATTATTAATTATAATGATAAACTATACATTTAGTATTTAGGTTGTCTTTTCATATTTGATATATTGTAAAAGAAAAATTATACACGCCCAAATATTGTGTTGAAATTGGAAATTGTTGATAATTGTTGGAATTGAAAATGAAAAGTATTTGGAAATGTTAGAAATGGAAATGGAATTATGATTTATGAATGTTTTGTCATTGTTCGAATTGGAAATGGTTGAAATGGAAATGGAATTATGAATGTTTTGTCATTATTGTAATTGGGAATTATTAGAATTGGTAATAGAATCATGATTATTTTGTGATTGTTGGAAGTTGGAATTGGTAATGAAATCATGATTGTTTTGTGATTGTTGGAAATTGTCTGAATTGATAATGGAATTATAATTGTTTTGTAATTGTTGGGATTGGAAATTGTTAGTTATTGTTGGAATGGATATGGAATTATGATTGTTTTGCGATTGTTGGAATTGAAAATTGTTGAAATTGGTAATGGAATTATGAATGTTTTGTGATTATTGGCATTAGAAATTGTTGGAATTGATAATGGAACCATGATTGTTTTGTGATAGTTGAAAATTGTTGGAATTGGTAATAGAATCATGAATCATGAATGTTTTATGATTGTTAGAATTGGAAATTGTTAGAAATTGGTAGGAATGGAAATACAATGATGAATGTTTAGTGATTGTTGGAATTGGAAATTGACATTATGATTATTTTGCCATTGTTGAAATTGGAAATTGTTAGAAATTGGTAGGAATGCAAATACAATAATGAATGTTTTATGATTGTTGGAATTGGAAATTGACATTATTTGGTAGGAATGGAAATACAATAATGAATGTTTTGTGATTGTTGGAATTAAAAATTGACATTATTTGGTAGAAATTGACAAAATGAAAGTTATATGATTGTTTGACACTTAGAATTGAAAATTATTGTAAATGGAAATAGAATTATGATTGTTTTGTGATTGTTGAGATTGGAAATTGTTGGAAATTGTTGGAAATTCAATTGGAATTATGAATAGAAATGAAAATAGAATTGTGATTGTTTTGTGATTGTTCGAATTGAGAATTGTTGTAAATGGAAAGAAATGGAAATATAATTATGATTACTTTGTGATTGTTGTAATTTAGAATTGTTATATTGTCAATGGAAATGGAATTATGATTGTGATTGTTGGAATTAGTAATTGTTGAAAATGGAAGGAAATGTAAATAAAATTATGATTGTTTTGTGATTGTTGGAATTGAGAATTCTTGTATATGGAAGGAAATGAAAATAAAATTATGAAAGTTTTGTGATTGTTTGAAACTTAGAATTGAAAATTGTTATAAATGGAAATAGAATTATGATTGTTTTGTAATTGTTGGGATTAGAAATTGTTGGTTATTATTGTAATGAAAATGGAATTATGAATGTTTTGTGATTGTTAGAATTAGAAATTGTTGTAAATGGAATGAAATGGAAATAAAATTATGAAAGTTTTGTGATTGTTAGAAACTTAGAATTAGAGATTGTTGTAAATGGAAATGAAATTGTGATTATTTTGCGATTGTTAAGATTGAAAATTGTTAGTTATTGTTGAAATAGAAATGGAATTATGAATTTTTTGTGATTGTTGGAATTGGAAATTGTTGTAAATGGAGTAAATGGAAATGAAATTATGATTGTTTTGTGATTATTGGGATTAGAAATTGTTAGTTATTGTTGGAATGGAAATGGAATCATGAATGTTTTGTGATTGTTGGAATTGGAAATTATTGTAAATTGAAGGAAATGGAAATAAAATTATGATTGTTCTGTGATTGTCACTACAAGAATATTGTGTAATAGCAACGGAAATATATCGACGGAAAGGTTTCGTATGTAAATTGCGACGGAAATTTCGATACCTTCGGAGTATTACACGAAACTTGCGACGGAAAATATTTTCGTTGCCAAATTTGGAGGGTAAAATTTGCTGGAAATTTATACGACAGAAATATACCGATCCATAAAACTCCGTCTGTAAATTGGGACGGAATCCCATTTTTGGTTGGTAAAATGGCCAGGCTCGCGAGGGCGAGCGCTCGCCCTCGTGAGCCTGGTGACAAATGGCGAGGCTCGCAAGGGCGAGTGCTTGCTCTCGCCCTCTCGCCCTCGCGAGCCTCGAGACAAATGGTCAGGCTTGCAAGGGCGATCGCGAGATGTCTCGCGATCGCGAGCAAGCCCCTTTTTTTTCGCAGTATTTTTAATATTATTATTTTTATCCTTTTGTATGATTATTATTATTATTATTAAATTCCTTTTCAATTTTTCAATTATGTTTATTATTATTTGTGTAATAATAATTATGATTATTATGAAAATGATCTATATTATTATTTATATTATTATAATGACGAATATTATTACTATGACCTATATTATTATTAATATT
Source organism: Erythroxylum shatona (assembly GCA_027568895.1). Classification (NCBI taxonomy): domain Eukaryota; kingdom Viridiplantae; phylum Streptophyta; class Magnoliopsida; order Malpighiales; family Erythroxylaceae; genus Erythroxylum; species Erythroxylum shatona. The sequence goes on along the minus strand of JAOSBK010000005.1, from coordinate 37,100,762 downwards.
ATTTAAATTATTCTTATTATGATAATTATTATTATCATAATTAATATTATTATTATCATAATAGTGTGTAGTTATTATTATTATTATTTTATGATTATTCTAATAGTTTATAAAATAATGTTATTTCCATTGTTTTAATAACTGTTGCAACTGGTTGCGTTTAATTAACATAATCAGGATTACCTAAAGTCTCTCGTCATGAGAGTTTTCTCTCGATTTTGAGAGTTGGTCTTTTTACAAGGTTTTCTTTTCTCCGCTGTTTGGCTTCATTGTTTTGTCCTACCCCTGTTCTTGTCATGGCAGAGGATAATATTTCAGTTGACATGGCTCATTTATCAATGGAGGATGAGATGGTAAATGAGATTGTTTTTGGGGAGGAGGAGATTCAAGGAGAGTCGCAGTCCTATCACCTTTGTTTGGTTGGGCGTTTCTTGACGGAGAAGGTCATTAACTTTATGGCTTTGAAACAAACGTTAGCGTCCTTATGGCGACCTTCACTTGGCATGTCTGTCCAGCAAATAGAGGATGAGAAACTGTACGTGTTTCGTTTTTATCATGTGGTTGACATGGATCGGGTTATGAACATGAGTCCTTGGACGTTTAATGGCCAAGTTCTTCTGCTTGAGAAGATAGGAGAGCATAAGCATCCTTCACTGGTGCCCCTTTTTCATGTGTATATGTGGATGCAGGTGCATAATCTAAGGGATGGGTATTGGTTTGAAAGAGTAGCTGAGCGTATTGGCAATGAAGTTGGGGAGTATATGGAGGTTGATTCGGCCAGTTTTAGGAATCAGGTGAAGACCTTTATGCGGTTAAGGGTGAAGTTCGATGTCCGGAATCCACTCAGTAATGGTATGTATCTCAGGCGTAAGGGAGATCCAGGATTTTTTGCTAATTTCCAGTTTGAAAAACTCCCAAATTTCTGTTTTCTCTGTGGATTGATGGATCATGGAGAGCGTTTTTGCCCCAAACTGATTGAAAGCAATGGGAAACCTGTTGAACGGAAATTTGGTCCGGAATTGCGAGCTGACCCTCGTCGGACAGTTCAAAATATTGGAGCTCGGTGGTTGCGTGATTCACCGCCGACGGCTGAGGAGATTGCTGCGGTGGTGAGAAGGAGTCCTAATCTAGGAAATCCGAATGTTTCTCCTGAAATTCAGGCGGATAATTTGCCAGCTAATCCAAATTTGAACGGATGGAAGGGAGGAGATTATGACGGGGATAAAGGCATTTCAAATGAAGAAGGGGAATCTTCCAATATGGCCAATGGACCTAATAATGGCAAGACCCCAGAGTTTGTGTTCACTGATCCAAAACGGCGTAGAATGGGTCAGGAAATTGATACTTCTCAACCAATGGAGCATGACATTTCAATAGATAAGTCAGAGTCTCCAAAAAACGGACCAGCGGTGGGACTCGGGAACCAGTCCCGCCGAACGCAATGAGTTGCCTAAGTTGGAACTGCCGTGGCATCGGAAACCCACGGGCAGTACAAGTGCTTCAAGAAATAGTTAGGGACAAACGCCCTTGCTTTATTTTTCTTATTGAAACTCGTTGTTCTTCTTCTCGTATTAATGAAATAAAGGACATTTTGGGGTACGATGGTTGTGTGAATGTTGACTCAATTGGTCGTAGTGGTGGTATTGCTTTTCTTTGGAAAGACATTATTTCCATTTCTGTTCTTTCTTCAGCCCCTTCTCATATTGACTTGGCTGTTGATTTGCCTGGGCTTGGGTCTTGGAGACTAACTAGTTTTTATGGCAGTCCACAAAGAAACCTTAGGCATGAGTCTTGGCAGCTTCTACGAAGGTTGTCTCGGGAAAGTGATTTACCCTGGGTATGCATAGGAGACTTTAATGATGTGTTGGCCCAACATGAGAAGAGGGGAGGTAGAGCCCAACCTACTAGGCTCATTAATGGCTTTAGGGCAGCAATGGTGGATGCGGGGTTACATGAGTTCAAGATGTCGGGTTATCAGTTCACCTGGGATAATGGTCGGTCAGGAGAGGATTGGACAGAAGCCAAACTGGATCGTATTCTAGTCTCAGATCTATGGCGACATCGGTTCCGTTTCTCTACCGCAAGCATATTGGATTTCTCTTCTTCAGACCATTTACCCATTATTCTTGAGGTAAAGCTGTTCATTCCAAGAGATAGGGTGCCTCTCTTTCGATTTGAAAATGGATGGGCAACAGAACCAGAATGTCGTCGGTTAGTGGCGGAAAGCTGGGTAGGTGTAAATCGCGAAAATATTATGGACAAGCTTGAGCAGTGTGGGCTAAAGATTAACTCTTGGGGGCAAGCTTTTTCGAAGGAATACAGAGAGGAAATTGATTTCTGTAAGAAGGAGATCAAACGGATTCGGGGCCGAAGGGACGTGACTAGTAGAGAACGGCTTGCAAAGGTTAACGCTCGGCTTTTCGAGCTCTTGGAGTTGAAGGAGAAATTTTGGAAGCAAAGGGAAAAAGCCCGTTGGCTTTGAGAAGGAGACCGGAATACCCGCTATTTTCACTCGGTTGCTACTGCTAGGCAAAGGAAGAACCGAATTGAAGCTCTCTCTGATGAAGAGGGTAACCAGTATGATTGGAACTCAGGTCTGTCAGATCTTATGGTTTCTTATTTCTCTAATCTCTACAAATCGAGTGCGGTTGATCCTGCTTCTGTTATCAACATCTTACCTCCGTTAGTGTCGGATGATGATAATCGTTTGTTGCTTGCTCCATATACTGTTGATGAGGTGCGGGCTGCAGTATTCAGTATGAAGGTGGATAAATCGCCTGGGTTAGATGGATTTAATCCAGGTTTTTACCAACATTTTTGGGGTATTATTGGTCCTGCAATTTCAGATTTTTGCATTACAAATTTAGAAGTTGGGACTATTCCTGTCCAGCTAAACGATACAGCTATAGTGCTCATTCCAAAAAAGGCTACCCCTGTGAGGATGACAGATCTTCGTCCAATTTCTCTGTGTAAGGTCCTCTATAAAGTTATATCGAAAATGGTTGCAAACCGGTTGAAACCTCTGTTATCTGGCTTGATATCTGTGAATCAGAGTGCGTTTGTACCGGGTTGAAGTATCCAAGATAATAGCATTATTGCTTTTGAGGTTATGCAATACTTTAGTGGCAAGAAACGGGGCAAGCATGGTCATGGTGCTTTAAAGATAGACATAAGCAAGGCGTATGACAAGCTGGAATGGACTTTTCTGCGGGCAGTGTTATTGAAGTTGGGTCTTGATACAAAGTGGGTGAATTTAATCATGGCTTGTGTTTCCTCCGTCCAATATTCTGTTTTATGCAATGGCAATCTAATTGGCCCGATTGTTCCACAACGTGGGCTGAGGCAAGGAGACTCACTTTCTCCATATCTTTTTATATTGTGTACTGAAGTCTTGTCCAGGATGATTGGTGAAGGGGTGGAGAGGGGACTGATTCATGGGTGTAAAGTGGTTCCTGCTGCACCTTCTATATCCCATTTATTTTTCGTAGATGATAGCATCTTTTTCTTTGATGCTAAGCTTGAGGAGGCGGATTTTTTGAAGACTTTACTTGACAATTACGCAGCAGCGTCAGGGCAAAGTATTAACTATTCAAAGTCCCTGGTCTGTTTCAGTTCTAATACAGTGCAGGGTACTAAGCAAGCCATTTGTCAGTTGTTTGGGGTTGAGGAACACCCTGATTTGGGAAACTATTTGGGTTTGCCCACTGTGGTTGGTCGTAATAAAAGGCAGATTCTAAAATTCGTCAAGGATAAAGTGTGGACACGGTTAAATTCCTGGAATAAGAGATTGTTAACGCGTGTAGGTCGTGAGGTTCTTTTGAAGTCTGTGCTGCAAGCCTTACCGAATTACGTAATGAGTATGTTTCTGCTTCCAAAGACTTTATGTGCTGAGATTCAACAGGTGATGGCTCGGTTCTGGTGGGGAAAAGGTAAAGAGAATACGAGGGGTTTGCATTGGTTAGGCTGGGATAGGCTTGTTTTGCCTCGGAAATTTGGAGGACTTAGCTTTAAAAAGATTTATCAATTTAATAAGGCCATGGTGGGCAAGATTGGCTGGAGGTTGATTACTTCCCCAGAGTCTTTGTTGGCAAGGTTCTTGAAAGCAAGATATTTCCCAGAAACAGAATTTTTGAATGCAACAGAGAAGTCCAATATTAGCTATGTTTGGAGAGGCATATTAGCTACTATTCCGATGTTGCGGTCTGGTTTATTCTGGAGAATTGGAAATGGTAGAAATACGTCCATCTGGTTAGACCCGTGGCTACCTTCTCTTGAAGGTTTTAAGCCATCTTCAGATTTTGATTTTCGGAATGGTTGTTTTCAGGTTTCCGACCTAATTCTGAATGGTTCATGGAATGTCCCACTAATTTCAAGAGTGTTCAATGCTATAGATACCAGTGCTATCCTATCAATTCCTTAGGACGATCTCAAGCAGCAGATGCTTTATGTTGGAAATTTGATCGTAAAGGCGGATATACTGTTAAGAGTGCCTATAAATCTCTAACATGGCAGCGACAGAATGACCAGGTATCGGTTCAATCGTCTTGTTGGAATAGAGTGTGGCGGTGTAAAGTTCCTCCTTTTCTGTTGAATTTTTTATAGCGAGCAGGAGTTAATATATTACCTTCAAGGGAACGCCTATTCACAAGGCATGTGCCTGTTGTTGATGTGTGTCCACTTTGTCAAAGGAGTTCAGAGACAATTCTCCATATTTTGGTCCAGTGCCCTTATGCAAGAGAGGTCTGGCAATTGAGCCCCCTTGGCTGGTTTAATCCGCAGGTAAATTCATTTCTGGGTTGGTTGGATGCTTTTACCTATTTGTTTAATAAATGGGATATGGCTTTGGGAATATATGTTTGTTGGAACATATGGCAGAGCCGCAATAGATGGGTTTGGCAGCAAAAGTTCACATCCCCTGTGCATTGTATGGGGCGGTCCGAGGGGGATTTTGAGGTGTGGCGGTCAGTGCAAAGGAATGATGTCACAGATCATGGTGGGGGGGTTTCTAGAAGCAGGGTCGTCCAGTGGAGTCCGCCACAGGTGGGAGTTTTGAAGGTAAATGTTGATATTACTACAGCCTTACCAGATCTGCAGTTTGGTATTGGGCTGATTGTGCGGGACTCGGAGGGTGGTTTTGTAGCTGCTAAGAATGTAGTTAAAGATGGAGCTTTATGTGCGAGGGATGCTGAAGCAGTGGGGGTGAAGGAAGCTTTGAGTTGGATAATGGCTAATTCTTGGTCACCAGTGTTGCTGGAAACGGATTGTTTGGAAGTAGCGACCGCAGTCACTGCTGTTTCTTATATTGATAATTCCAGTTTTGGTGTAGTGATAGCTGATTGTAGAGCTCTTTTGTCAGAGATGATTCATGTGAATGTCTCTTTTGTTCATCGATCTGCGAATGTTGTTGCACATCACTTGGCTGCTGCAACACGTTCAAGTGTGGATCGGGGGGAGTGGCTTGTTAATCCTCCCTCTTTCTTGTTTAATTTCCTTTGAGTTAATTCAATTTTCTTACTCCTTTCAAAAAAAAAAAAAACATGTCATCTAACCTAGCAATGGGACGTCGATACTTTACCATAATTTTGTTGATTGCTCTGCAGTCCACGCATATTGTTGGGACCCGATCCGGGAACCGGATCCCAACCGAAAAACGAAGGGAACAAAGCGGATTCAAATTTAAGAAGTCGAATCCGAAGGCAACACAAATAGGAAAATGCGGAAACCAATAGCAAAATGCGGAAGCAACGAATTCGATGCGGAAGCAAACGCGAAACCGAAAGCAAATCGGATCTCAAAGCGAGACGAATACGAAGGTATCGAATCAAAACGAATCGAATACAAATAGAATCGAAACCAATTTCCGACATCCGTGAACAAATATCTTAGAGAAACATGATCGCGTTGGAAACCTTAGA
>JAOSBK010000005.1:37044852-37068988 GCA_027568895.1 Erythroxylum shatona | reverse complement strand
TAAATGAATTGAGGAATTGACGAATTTCAAATTGGAAATTTGAAACTACCTTGAATGTTGTGTAATTGAAAAAAAAATTGAAGCGACTTTAGTTAAGCTGTGATTCGTTCGTTATGAGTTGGGTTCCGAAAACGGGTCCCAACAGCAAGGAGATGAAAGTCATGGTCCGGATGAAGATGATGGAGATAATGGATAATATGAAGTTGATGCAAGTGATGTAAATGAGGTAGCTTTGTCTGAATATTATGACAATGATGAATATGGAGAACTTCTTAGTAATGTAGATGATATGGTAGATGATGTTACTAGGAGGAAGAGGAAATACCTTGTTTATGATGAAAATACAGTTAAGCCTTACATTAAAGTAGGGATGATTTTTCTTAATCATTTGCAATTTAAGTGTGCAGTGAGTTCGTTGTTCATCAAAACAGAGAGGGCTATTATGTTTATTAAAAATAAGCCCGATTTTGTATAAGGTAAATTTAGGATAGAGAACCACCCTTAGTTTATATATATATATATATATATATGGAGCATTTGATAGGAAGCCATAATTATTTCAAGTTAGGAAATTCAGGAACAGTCATGACTGTAATAGGGTATATATAATTCCTAGGATGAACACCCGTATCTTATCTAACTTGTTGAAGGATAAGCTTAAAAGGGAGCCATTTTTGAAGAATGATGATATCAAATCTTACATTAAGAATTATTTAGGTGTTGAAGCATCCATGAGTACAGTGAGAAGAGTAAAGAAAAAAATTGTAGACATTGTTATGATCAACATTGAAAAGGAGTTTGGGAAGCTTTGGTCTTATGCTGAAGAGATTAGGCAGACTAACCCAAGAAGTATTGTTACATTGACAATGTCTCGGCTAATTCCAACATCTCCACCTATATTTGAAAGAATGTACATGTATTTAGAAGCTATTAAACATGGGTTTAGGCATGGATGCAAGCATTATCTTGGCTTAAATGGTTGTTGGCTGAAAACCAAAACTAAAGGTGAACTTCTATGTATTGTGGGAAGAGATGAAAACAATCAAATGTTTCTTGTTGCTTATACTATGGCTGAAGTTGAGTCGACAGTCACCTAGAAGTGGCTCATTGAAAGGCTGAAGGATGATTTACCTCACTTAGGCTTTGGAATTGGTTGGACTATAATAAATAACTAATAAAAGGTAAAAGTTTCACATCAATATTGTTTTTTTACTTTTAATGAGTGTAACTGCTATGAAATACGCAGATTTGTATCCACATGCCTATTCAAATGGTTATGTTTTCCCTTGCAGGGACTTGGTAGAGTCATTGCAGATTTTTGTTAAGATGTTGAGCACAGGTTTTGTGCTAGACATGTTTATGTGAATTGGCATGGAAGAGGATATAAAGGGGAAGAGATGAAGGAGAATTTTTGGAAATTTGTGAAATCCTTCACAGAAGGGGAATATGAAGAAAATTTGGATACGCTCAGGCCAAGAAGGAAAGGGCAGCAAAAGATAATAAGAGTTATACACCAATTCAGCAATGGTGTAAGGCTTTCCAGAGGGAAGATTCTATGATGTAGTTGGTTGACAATAACTTATATGAGTCCTTCAATAAGACTCTAGTTGATGCAGGAAAAATGTCAGTTTTAAGATTATTTGAGCATATTAGAAGAGAATTGATGAAAAGAATTGTGATAAAAAGGAAAGAGGTTGCCAAGTGGAGAGGAAATTTAGGGCCAAGAATATGGGAAGCAATTGAGAAGAGTGTCATGATTGCTCAACATTGTTCAGTACATCATAATAGAGAAGGAGGGTATGAGATTGACCATGGTCACAACAGATATGTGGTGAGGCTTCAGAATAAAATATGTTCTTATAGGAGATATACCCTTTTTGGCATTCCTTGTGCACATTCCATATATGCTATTAAAGACAATAGGGTTAATATTGAAGAGTACACTTCTAGTTGGTTATGGAAGATTGATATGTCAAAGCATATGGGAAGGTAATTTAACCAATGTCTAGTAAAGGGATGACCCATTAGCAATGAAGAAACTATTAGGCCATCAGAATTCAAACAAGGGCCTAGTAGACCCAAAATAACTACAAAAAAAGGTGTTGATAAACCTTAAAAGAATACAAAAGTAACTAAAAAGCAAAATGCTAACCACGTATCTAGGAGGGGCATAATCATGACATGCAACTATTGCCATACAGAAGGACACAACAAAAGAGGCTATCCTTGGAAGGGTAGAGAGGTTATTTCTAAGCTGTTTTGTCTTTTCTGTGGTACAACTAAGATTCTTTTCCATAGTAATGGAAATCTTCTAGGTTTTTTGTTCCATTCTCACTTTTATCAATAGCAGTTTCGATCCCAGTTTTAAAATCCTAACCTAGACCAGTCAACTTATTTCCATGTGGAGCAAAACACAACTAACTCATAGTTAACCCCAGAAAACATATCCACAATTCAAACTAACATTAACATCCCAATAAGTGCCTCTAAATTTGAAAAGGGAAAGAAATGTAAAAGAAGAGCAAATGATTCTGCCTCTATCTCTGCTACTGTGTCTGTATCTACTGGTGCCACAACTACTTCAGATACTACCAAAACCTCAAATACTGCTCATCTATATGGAAGTGCAAATGCAACAGTCTCAGTTGATCTCCCAACACCTGGAGGTGCTTCAGAAATAAAAAATATTTGCACATCTTCAAAAGACACCATCAAAAACCAAACCAATGAGAGAAGAGAGCCTGGTTATGGTGTTGTAGATGATGGAAGCAGATGAGGATGTTTGGTGTTGGCATATGTAGCTCAATTCTCAAGCAAAAATTTTAGGAAAAAAGCCTGTCACATATTCTTCTCTTCAATAAGAAGCAAATAGGAAGTTCAAGAAATAGATGGAAGAGATGGGTATACACAAATGAAACCACAGGGTTGTAGATGCTAAATGTAAGTGTTAAATATTTGCATTCTTATTAAACATTAACTAAGTCATATAACTTAACAATGTTTGCATTTTATCTACAGCCTGGAAGGAGAAGTCAAAGAAGAGCACACCTTAGCAGAAATCAATAACAGGGAAGGAAGTTGTTACTGGTCATATGAATTCGAGCCAAGAAAGTCAAATTTCATCTTCAAAAGAAAAGGAGAAAATGTAAACTTAACTGTGTTTATTAGTGAATTGAACAATTTGTGATATTTGTGTACTGAACAACAAACTTAAACTGCATCTTCAATCTACATACCTTATATCCATCAATTTTATGATATTTGTGTACTGAATAATGGTTGAGAGTTTGGATATCTATTCAAAGGCTGGATATCAATAGATTGTAAGGATCTTGTTGGCATTTACATGCTATTAAGCAATGAATAAGTTTTCAGGGAAAACTAAAAGTTATTACATGTTATTAAGTTTTCAGGGAAAGCTTAAATTATGTGGCTTGAAAGAGATGATTAGTTTTTTGTAGTAAATGTTAGTCCCCTTTATTTTCATCGTTTACTCTTCAATTGAGATCAGATCATCAAGTAGCCTTTTTTATGTAGTATATCATAAACCAATCCGGTATTTCAATTTGACCTTTGCGGGTGTTTTATGGGTTTTCTATTGTAGGTGTTTATGTTTCTATTTATTTTCCTACTTAATTATTAAAAGACAGCAAGGCAGGATCTTGTTAGATATATATTAATTGTAAGGATCTTGTTGGCATTTACATGTTATTAAAGCAATGAATGCAATGATTGCCAATTTCAGTGTGAATTGCATTTCTTTTAGCTTTTTTTCTTTTTTGTTAAAGTTCATAAATGGTAGAACATGTACATTGTTAATACAAAGAATTGGAATTATAGGTTTATTAAACATCTTTGTCTCCTCATCAATAATTTGATGATTTATAAAACAACTTAGTAGTTGTGTTAATCATTTGCTCCAAGCTAAAGTACCTATGACATTTTTATAAGTCATCAATTGTTGTCTCTTTTAACTTCTTTTGACTACTAACCAATACTCCATCTCCATTGATTAAAGATCCTATTATGTTACTAATTCTCCTTACCACATGTTGAAACATCAAACATCTTTAGGCTAGTACATCAAACATGTTTAGGCTAGAACATCAAATTAGGAATATAGCAAATGTTGAAACATCTAACAATTGCACTTTCCAACATTAGGTTAGGTGAATTACATTTACAAACTATTCTAGTACATCAAATCATTTCTAGGTAAGGCTTTAAAGGTACAACTATTGCCTATATTTCCTTCATTATTTAGGCTAACAAACATAAGCAAAACTACTAAAAACAAGTTTAAACAAGCTACAAATTTCTAACACTTTGTTGAATGTATTTCATTACTACTCCTCACAGCGACTAACTCATTCTTCAACTTCAAATTTTCTGCAATCGTTTCAACTTAAAAACATCTACTGCATTCTCTCTTAACTCTTCCACTTCAACCTTCAATAGATGACTTTGATAGTGTAGCATCTTCTCTCTATTTTTTAGCTCTAAAATAATGTCTTGCTTTTGGACAAAATATTTGATCATGCCATTTATGAAATCCACAAACATTTTCACTCTATCATCAAAGAAAAAACAACAATTCATTGATGAAATATATGAAAATATTTCACTAAGACAACATAAAAATATACCGAAATTACTGGAAAGAGCCGAAAACCTTAAAACCTTCTTCCTGAATTTTCATCAATCCAAGAAGCCTATCTAGGTGCTTTTAAGTTACAGTAACAATATTTTTGCCTCTCTATCATAGTCCTATTCAACTGGGTAAGTTGAAGAAATCAGTTTGTATGACCTCAAATCAAGTTTAGAACGCATCACTCTACTAATAAAGATGAAATTTTCAAAAATTTCAACTCAACACAAAATTACAACCAAGAAAAAAACAAACTGAATCCTCTAATCAACCTCATTACCTTGAAGAACTACTATTTGAGCTCATTTTTAAGTATTACAACACAATGTTATAATGTTGATTGTGCACCCATTAATAGCTAAATGATGTCTACATAACTGAATTTGTTTGCTAGTAAGAATCGATATCTCTTCCATGAATGCCATACTTTATCTTAAACCCAGTGGATTGAGATAAACAAAATAGGGATAACCACTAACAAAGCTAAACCAAGTGACATAAATCATATCCTACATATAATGTCAAGTAGATAGGGAAGAGAAAACTTGATCATATCCTACATACAAATGTATAATAGAATTGCACATGAAAACAATTCTATTTTACAAGTTATTCAGCCCTATAATCAAACCCATTTAAAGAAGATAAAGTAATCTACCTAAATGTAACATTATTAACAAACTTACCATAAAAAGGGGAAAAGGGAAAAGGAATAAAGTGAAGATTCAAACACCATAAATTATATACAAAAAATAGAAGGGAGCATGAGTCATTTCCTACTTGAGTCTTTAATTAGAGCACATGTATGTTTCAAATCTCTAAAAACTCAACTACCCATTCACCTTCAACGCATAAAGAGAGAGCTCACACTACGTAGAAGGCATAAGCGAGATTGGAGTAAAGGAACATGCGTGAAGTGATGATGCGTGCAGGGATTGGAGTGAAGGCACAACCGAGAGAAGAGAAACAGGATGAAAACACCTGTTGGAAAAAAATGTTTGATATAAGGTTGAAGAGTAGAAATTTAAATGAAATTAAATTTTCTTCCTTAAATTCCACCTAGCCTAGACAATAAATTATGTGTTCTTAACATGGCATATAAAGACTAACTGGCTTGCATGTAATGACCGTGTAAAACACGTCATAATTTTTGTCTAAAATGCCTTAAATTAAGCAGATTTTTGAAATTTTAGACCTTGTTGAGCAAGTTACGAGTTTAAATCCTAAATTGATCAAACTTAAAAAGGTTAAGCCCCAATTTGGGTATTTAGTCCTATAAGAAATGTCATGATTGCAATTGGTGAATATTAAAAAATAAATAACAATTTACTTAAGAAAAAATGGTCACACATCTTTGTCTTAAGAGATTGGACTTGAAGCTTCACTAGTTAATTATGTAACTAATATAATGATGGAAGTTTTGGATTCCTTATATGATGTTGGTGTCGAGAGTATACAATATGGAAAAGTAGTTACAGCTTTACGTGATTCTCCATTTTATAGGAAGATTTTTATTAAAACACCAAATATAAGGAAGATGGATTAAATGTGCCATTTTATATATATATTCATATTATTATGTATTTGAGTCTTGTTGGTTTAGAAATTTATATATTAAGAACTATATCATGGTTTGAATATTTTAAGTGTATGTTTTGTATAATTTTTTATATGAACCTTTTGACAAAATATTTGATATAAACCTTTTAAATTTATATTAAATGACATGGCATTTTATAATCATTTTATCATTTTTATCTACATATTTTATTATTTGTATATACATGGCCTTCTTATTGCATTTCAAATTAGATTCAAAAGACAAACTAATGAAGATAGTTATTATTTCTTTAATAGGGGAAGAGAATGAATATTTTTATTTACACAAATAGCCACACAAATTTTATTTACACAAATAGCCACACAAAACTTCTACTCTATCTGGTCATGATTGGATATAGAAACCTTGAATAAAAATCCTATAAGGATTTAAGAGAACTTAAGAATGAGTAAGATAATCTTTTTTAACTTAATGAGTTAAAGAGTTTATGAGACTTACAGTCAACAAGATATTTGATTGTGGAAAAATAAGGTTGCAATTTTCTTGATGACTAGAGCACATAGTAAGACAACTATAGAGTGCTTTCAACATTTTATCTAGAAAACTTCAAAATATTTTTCGCAAAGTCTCATATGTAATTAATTGTCTTACAAAAAGAGTTATTACTCTACCATCCTTTACTAATATAGCTCCTAAGATTTAACATGATTCAAAATTCTTTTCATATTTTTAGGTATATTTATATATTTAATCATTTTTTGATTATGTCCTTATATTTAATTAATTATTTTAATAATATAATTTATTTCTTAAGATTGCATAGGAGTAATAGATGGTACATATATTGATGCACATGTTCCTATTGATGAACAGATATCATATAAGAGTAAAAGAAGCGATCCAACCTAAAATCTTATGTGTCATTGCTTACTTGAGATGCGTATCTCATATGTAATTGTTCAATAGGAAGGTATTGTAAATAAGTCTCCAATTTTTCTAAAAACATTAATAAATTCAATGAACCAATTTCTTACACCTCCATAAGGTATTACATTAGTTAAATAAACACGGTGTTTATAATTAATTATTATAGAATTTTGTTGATATTATGTTCTTTGTTTGTTTAGATAAATTCTATCTAGTGAACTTAAGTTATAGTAATATGTTTAGATTTCTTTCAATATATCAATGTGAGAGATCATTTGCGAGATTGTAAAGGAAGAAGAAAACCTTGGTCTATAAAAAATTAACTACATGCATTCTCTATTAAGAAATATTCTTAAAAGATGTTTTGACTATCTAAAGTAAATTTTCCTATACTTTCGAACATACCGAGTTATGATATAAAAAAACAAGAATACATTGTTATTGCTTATTATGTAATATAATTTAAGAAGAATGCATAGATAATACAATTAATTATTTAAAAATCATGTTAAAAATGAAAAGCAAATTATAAAAATGTACAAGTTTTCAAGTGGAGTACAATATCATTAAAGTAAAACTTTAAATTATATCTCAAAAGTGGGATAAAAGTTTTAGCCAAATATAGAATGATTATTTAACGAAAGTTCTAATTGATTTATGCTTCATTTTGTAAGTGATAGTATTATTATATTTTAAATTATTGTAACATGATGAGTTTGTTTATTTTTAAATTACAGTGACTTGATATAATTTATATATTTTATAGAATCTTATTATATAAAATTGATGTGTAAATTTTTAATTACATTTTATATTTATACCTTTATTAGTATGAATGAGAATTAATTAAATTTCATCATACAATTGCTATATTAGAATAAAATAAGTTAAATTTTAAGATCTAATACTATAATAAAAAATAAGATAATGAAATTAAATAATTTTTATTTTGTTACAAATTTCAATCAAATAAATTTTATTTATATTTTATTATAAATATCAATCAAAAAAATTTAAAATTTTCACGAAAAGAAATAAAAACTAAAAACAACAGTTAAACAATATAAGTGAAACCAAACGATAATATAATTTCAGAAAAAAGGTACGAACCCAATTATGATTTAAGTAATTTTTAAAATTTTCTTTATTCTTTAAGTTTTGAATTTTTTTAAATTTTAATTTATAAAAGTTTTTTCTTATAGTTTTATTAGAAAACAACAATGAAGACATGTAATATGAATATTACTGATTATTATAATTAATTATCAATTTAAATAAAATTAAATTAGTTTAAATTAAATTAAAAAATATTTAATTAATACATATGTAATTTTTACGTTTGGTATGTTTAGTTGTCATCTTTTAACAGAAGGTTAATAGAAAATGTTTTTTTCAATAAAACCTACAAAGTTATTTTCTAAGATCAAATAATTTAAAATTATTTAAAACTATAGGAAAACCATATTTTTTCACCTTCTAAATTCCGAAAACCTAAAGAAAGTAAAGTTTTTTTATTTTTATGTTTGTTAAGGTATATAGAATAGATACAAATGCTGTAGAGCAGCAATATATATGCGTGTACATTTCAGTTGGTGCCTATGGGTTGCCCTGTTCTCTCTTTCTTTTCCATCATCCAATCCCTGCTTCTCTCTTCTCTTCTCCTTCTCTCAGTCTCTGGTCTTTGCCTCTTCCATAGTTTGTTCTTCTTGTTGCTGTTCTGCTGTTTGTTCATGAAGTGTGTCATCCTTCTGAGACTGAGTTGTTGGTTATTGAGTTGGGGGTTCGTTTTGTTTGGATTATGAAGACAAAGATTCCATTTTGTTATTGTTGATTAAATCAAAACCTCATGATTTACCAGTCCTTTTCTTCTTTCTCCTGAATTTTACAATCTCAAGATTTTTATCGTCCATTGCAATATTGGGTTCTGTTGCTCCTCCTTATAATGATGAGGTCTGTTTACTCTTCTGCTTTGCTCTGCTTTTCTTTGATTCTTCAGATACATCTATCTTCTTCTTTCTGTTTCTTTCGGTGATTTGATGCATTAAAACTTTGTCTTTGACCAAAATTTCCATCTTCTGGTCTTTGATGTCTCATCGTTAGTGTAATATAAAGAAAATCTAACTGGTCGTTCGAACTGAGTTGATCTTCTTGTCTGGTGTTGTTGGCTATGTGGTAAACTTAAACTGGTCGATGAATCGGTGGATCCACTTATAACTATTGTCGTATTATTTAGATATGGAGATTGGGTGGCTTTTCATCAGTTGTGATTTTGCTTTGTGTGTTTAGCTGGTACTGTGTCCCTTCTGGTGAAATGGATATTGATTTGCAGATTAGAGAAAACAAAGCAAAGACAATGATCGCTACGCGAGAGAGAGAGGGGGGTTGATATTAACTCCTCAGTCCCTTTAGAACTTGGGATGATGAGTAAAATTATTCTAGACTACGGTGTCCGGTGCTTAAATTCATGTCTGTGTTTAGTCACAGCTGCAAGAATTGACGTCCCTTTATGTCCGTTAACGGTTGCAGGTACCAGACAGATTGTATTCCGTTAACAAACGGCGGCAATGCCAAGAAATCCGATACCGACACCGTTGAAACTAAAGGTTTGAGATTCAGGTATCCCTCCAGAATCCTAGATCACCACCCCAATCGGTCGCCGGAAGCCTCCAGGAATCACTACGCGCATGCCGTCCGAGGCGGCTCCGGCGATGTGCTGCTGCAATGGGGACAAAAGAAGCGCGCTAGGTTCTCGAGATCCGAGATCCGATCGTCGCTGGTTGAGGAATCATCCTCGTGGGCGTCGGCTCAGTGCCGTCAATCAAGAAGAATGGAGCTGAAGGCAGCGTCGTCAGCGCCTCCGCCTTCGTCTCGACAGCATCAGTTGAATGGATTACTTGGGAAAGAGAAGCCAGGCGTTGATGCCTACTCTAACCGGTACCACAGAAATGAATCCCTTTTCTCTGCGTTTTGAATTATTTTGTTGGTGGATATCATACTATTATTAAAATTCTGAAATATATTTAATTAGTAGTAAATAGTAATTAAAATGAAGTATGCTGATATCCTTGATCCGTGGGCGTGGGGTTGATGATGCCGCCTGTTATTCGTATTTAGGGTTTTTACTTTTCATAATCTGACACGTAATTCATGATATTTCTTCACTTGGGCGTCGTCTCTTTCCCATTTTACCCTTATAGGCTTGGGAAGAAGAGAAAACATAAGAAGTCTCCAAATCCATCCCTGAATTTTGTTTCGGGTGATTACGATTTTCTTAGCTCTTTTTGGATTTACATTTGGGGGTGTTTTAGGTACTAGATTTAAACTTCCAAGAGCTGGATAGATAGTAGACAGCTGCCCATGTCTAAAAAAGCAAAAGTAATTTTCGTTTTCTTTATAATTCTATTGTGTTAGTTATTCCTTGGGTTTTCTTATAATTAAGTGTGGTGTGGTGTACCACTAAAGGCTAAAGCGAAGAAACTAAGAGAGAGCATGAGCATATGAGCATCGACTACCTATATTTGTTATTTTAGTTTTAGTTTTAGTTTTGGTTTTTAGTGAATCACAATCGCTTGCGATTTGGGTGGTGCGTGTGTTTGCGATGACCAGGAATGTGGAAAAGCTATCAGCTGGTGGAAGTGGGTCCCCTTCTCGGAACAACGGTGGTGCCAGCAATCGTCTGCCGTCTAGATCTGCAGCCAAGCGCTCTCCCGACAGATTCGATCGGAAGATGGCTTCTCCGAAGCACCACGATGGATCACAGCCTGCTGCTACGGCTACTGCTGATCAAGCTGATTCACAAGCTTTGGCAGCAACAATTACTAATAACAACAATACCAATACTAGTAATAATGGTGGGGTACAAAAGCTGGCGAACAATGGGCAAGCAGTGATTGAATGGCCTAGAATCTACATAGCTTTGTCAAGGAAGGAGAAAGAGGAAGATTTCTTTGCCATGAAGGGTACTAAGCTCCCTCAAAGACCTAAAAAGAGGCCCAAGAATGTTGATAAAACTCTTCAGGTAATAATCATTCCCTTTTCAAAACCCTTTCCTTCGTCTTGCCTCAGCAACAATTAAACTCGTTATTGTATTTGTCAATCTAGTAATTAATTTAAATTTTCTGTTCCATGTCAGTATTGTTTCCCGGGGATGTGGCTGTCCGACTTGACCAAGAGTAGATATGAGGTTAGGGAGAAGAAAAGCGTTAAGAAGGTAAACTGAATTTATTAATACATATGTACGTATAAAACATAAAAATAATGGTTGGTTGAGCATTGATGCTAAGCCTCAACCCACGAAGACCCCACTGATTGCCTCCTTCCAAGCCTTTTACCTTTTTCATGTGTTATTCGATCATTTAATTAGTTTCATTAATTACTTATAGCTCTCTTCACATTCATCTTTCAATGCAAACATGAATAAATAGATGAACATAATTAACGTTACTGTCCTCCTCTATCAGAATATCAATATTATAATAAATTTGATTTAGGTATGAATTTAATTGTGAATCTCTAAAGACGTGTGTTCTTGTTTTTTTCTTCAGCAGCAAAAGCGCCGACGGGGCCTAAAGGGGATGGAGAGCATGGAAAGTGAATCCGAGTAGATGAGAAATGGGTTGGGTTTCGCTGGTATCATCGGAGGTCTGGACCCTTGATGTCCTTGGAGAGGCAAAACCGAAGACACGATCTTGGGCTACGAATACTGGTTCTGTAGATTTCCTACAAAAGCCCATCTGCCTCACAACGTAGTTGGTGATTGGGTTTTGTTGGCCTGCTTAAAACCACCTTTCTTTGCACATACGGACCGGCTGCCTCAGCCTCAGGACATCCATATTTTTTGTTTAAAATTCCAAAAAACGTAACAGCGTTCTACTTCCTATTATTCACGATGCCCAACTTTCCAATCCCAGGTTCTTTGTTTCATTTAGAACGAATATATTATGCTTTCATTTCTGTAATCTCAAGCAAAGACCCCTTTGTACGGAGCCCCCGTTTACTACGTTGCAATCTCCTAGTCAAGGTCCAATCTGAAAAAGGAGATTTGATTGGTAAAATGGAATATCCAAGACAATGGCCTTTTTTTCAACATATTTCCTACACCGTGCCTTAACAATTCCCAAATTTCATAAATGGTTAAAATAAGGTGCAACGCAAGTCACGGTAGAGAGCCGACCAACGGCTAAAATGTCTCCAGTGTAAAGATACAAGTCCTTGATGTACCACAAATTCAACAAACAAAAGGAAAAAAGATTTAACATCGCGAAATGGGTTTGTGGCTTCCAGATAACCAGCTTGAAGCATGTTAGCCGACATAAGCAACATTTGTACCTCATATTTTTGTTTACTTCCTTTTGTTCTTGCTTTTCCCCTTTTCCCCTATCAGTGGGGAGAAAATATCAATGCCTGCAGTAACCCTTTCAAGCTGACTAGAGTTTTCTTCACCAAGAATCGCCATGGAACAACGAGGAGCACCCGCAAGTCTACTCTTCAAGAAATTGAATTTGTACGAGCATCCTTGAGGCTCTACATTTCAGATTAAAAATCGCAATCACATAGCACCTTCCATTATAATTTTGCTTACTGAAATTTGTTGGGACTATCCTGACTTACCAGTCGTTTGAAAGATCTATTTGGTGATTTGCTTTTCTCCTTTGTGTCTGGTTTTGCACGATCCAAGGCCTATGATACAGAATATGCAAATTCATAAGAGCTATTATTATCTCAACATATACTTGGAGGAAAATCATAGTTATATATGACATCTTTGTTGTGAGAATTCAGTTCATGTTAGCTATTGCAATTGATTTCCTGGCTTTCAGAGGCTTATACATTACAAATTTCCTAACACCCAACTTCTGTATGTTAATTTCTGAAAAGCTATAGGATTGTGGATCCTTGTGCAAATTTTGAGGTCCCTTGAATTTCTAAAGAGAGATTTGTAAAGGGTTGCAAGCGCCATGAAACTTGCAGTCTGTGATCAAGTTAACTCTTATCCAAAGAAAAGGTCACAAACTCTTGCCCTTAGAAGTTTTGACATTAATTGACATCATAAGATTCACCATAAGGTACAAGAAGCAGCCATTACTTACTAATAATAGTGGTTGTATTAACAATTGCCTAGTAATATGTCTTAATGGTGATGACAGGGCATTGGCAATAGTTCGGGAATAATGGGAACATATAACGGTAAAAACATTACTTCTTGTCATCTCGACCAAAGTAAATTAATATAACTATGGCATCATAAAGCATGCTAATCTGGACCCAAAAAAAAAGAAAAAAAAAAATCAGCAAAGAACAAAAATTAACTTACAGAAAAGAGTAAAAAGTTCTACCTGAATCATGGATTCCACACGCCTTCGCATTCGTGTATGCATGAAACCTTCAGAGCACTATTAATAAAATAAATTGATGTGATTGTGTATGGGAAGAAGAAAGCGTTCAAACTAGTCTTCCATTGATGCTCTATTTTAAAATCCATATTTCAGGTCAATAACCATTTATGCTTCTACAGAGAATGGATGAAGATAAAACGAAACAGGTATAGAATTTGATGATTATTATATGCATGCATAAAAGGAAATTAAGATATTAATTCTTTTACCCACAACTTCAATAATTACAAGTAGCAAGGCAAGAAAAACTTTCTTTTTTTTTTTCTGCAGCAAAAGAAAGTACTTAACATTTTAACTGGCCATGCTAAGGGATAGCTACACGGTTGAGCACTTCCAAGTATCTGAAAAGTTCTAAATAAATATAAAAAGGTCTAACCACTATACCTTAACATGATAACTGACGTAAGCATGAAATGTTGATAAATTCCACACCGTACGGTCCAACTTTTTGCCTTCCACATGACGTGTGAAAATGACTGCATCATTTGATGCTTGTCACAGTTATTATTTCAAAAATCAGGATGGAAAAAATGATATTCATTCCTCTTTTGACATACCAAAAGATACAAATCCAGCATTTGCTTTTACTGCTTCAGCAGGAGCTTCATCTAACTCACGAGGAGGATTAGCAGACCACAAACAAGGAGGAGCATTAGTAAGCCCAGTCGCTCTCCTTGCTTGCACAAATTCCTGAATGAGACTTAAAAACTCATGTAGGTTAAAGTTAAGAAATTCAATAAAGGTGGAGTAAACACACAAACAAAATCTGATAAACATCAACAGCAGAGCTGCAATGCATAGTGGCAAACTCTATAGAAATAAACGAAAAGTATCAACATTATCACATAAAACAGAGGGCCCTTTCTCACATATTCCTGATTGATAATTGTGATTTCTAAGAATTCCATGAAATAAGCAAGAACAAATAGACATGCTATACCTGTAGGAAAGAAGTTGCAAGAGCAAGATCAATGGAATCGTTGAATCTCATGGGATATACAACAGTAACCTTTTCTGCCTGTCATACATTATAGTTAGCTTAAATTCCATTGATAGCCATCTCTTCTGACAGACAATATCCAAGAAATTGAAGATCATGACAGAAAGAAACCTAAATTATGGAGATGGTAGACACTCCCCATATAACAGTATGAAGGAGAATCAGCCACTAGCGCATTTTGGTATGATGTATCAGGATCATGAAAAACCTAAACAACTACAAGGTGAAATAGGTCTGTACATAGACGAGAGAGAATTTTCCAAAAACATCAAAAGAAAATTTTGAAGTAGTTGTTGGCTTGTGCAACTGATTGGTTCAAAGTGAAATTTCCAACACCACTCCATGATGTATAACACACTATATACATATTAGTGTACCTGAGGTATGACGAAAAAGGATTCATTTGGCCTATGCACAAGGGCAAGAAGTTGACCCATACTAGGTGCAATGGTCCTCGAAGCAAGATGTTTTAGGATTAGTCTTAAGGGCGCACCTAAGGCCACTTCCCTAACAGAGGCAACCTTTAAGAGAATAGCATTCTTGTACTCTGCAAAATATAAACACGGTCACATAAAAACATCAACCACCACTACTAAAATAGGTGAAAGCCATAAACTCAATCACAAAATATGTCTGCGCAAAGTGAGAAGTCAATGCCTTTGCAGCTAGACTTGCAAACCTCTACAAACAACAAAAATTCACCACCAAACATAACAGCCACTCAATTTTCAAACTGAAGCTTCAAAATATAAACTATCTATATGGGATATCAACGGCCAATGCCAATCAGAGGAGGAGTAAGAGGTACAATTTCAATACATATACTAACCAACATAACTCATTCATTTTGGAGTTGCAATCTTAAAATTATACATAGTTGGAACCCGCAAGACGGTTACGTAACTGGTAATACACAATAACATGGTAAAGCAGTTCATAAGTGACCTTAGGAAAAGAACTCATAGAACCTTCATCTGGAGGAAGTTTGTGGAGATTGAGTTTCAAAGTGAGACTGAAACCATCCCTTGGAGGATCCAAAATTTGCACAACAACGCCATACGATGCCTTTATTGCTTCAATTGCTCCAAGTGGAAGGCCGCCCACCAACACCGTTTCAGGTGGTGGGACGGGTAAGGATACCGATAGCAGCACCACATTTTGGTTCTTCATCGATACCTGATAAATAAACCCCATTCACGAACACCCACCAGCATATAAGACTTGGAGACGTGTAAAAATTCGAATTTTGCAACTTCTCCCTAGTACTGGGGAAAATGAAGAAAATACGGTTACCTGGACATGGTAGCGAACATCACTGAACTCAACCCAATGGTAGTCAAGCTCAACTGCTTTGTCAAGACTGAAAATACATTTTGATCAAGACAAAGAAAGAAAATGAATGAAAGGAAAAGGCAAAAGAGAAGGTGAAAAGACACGAACTTCTGAACCCGATTCAACAAAATCTGGAGGAGAAATCTAGAATGAGACTGCAACACAATCATCGATCTTAGAATTCCTCTTCTGCTCCTTAACTAAATTAAGCGTAGTGGAGTTTCGATCAAGATCTCTCCTTCCCGAGGCTGTATGTACCTTAAAATCTGACCAAATGAATACCGTGTGTTTCAATTCCTTGCACGTACCTTCCCCTTTCTTTCAACGTACAATCTTACAAATAAGTCCTAAAAACTTATTTATATTATTCAATCGAGCATTCCAACTTTGATTTTTCCTTTCCAATTTCGCGTTCAACTTTTGATCTTCTTGCAAATCAACCCAAAACAAGGGAGAGGAAATTCAATTTTAGAGGTGAGGTTTTCAAAATGAATTTCTTGGATATAAAAGACGAATAAATGATACCCTTCTAAATTAAAAAAGCTCAAAGTTTTTGATTATGCATATATTTGGTCCGTCCTTTTTACCAAAATTTTTTTGTTACATAATTTTTTACTTTTATTATTTTGATAAAATTAATTATACAGTATATAAGTATTATTTATACAAATTTTATTATATAATATTTTTTACTTTAAAATAAAAAATTTCAATGCCTTTTTCAATTAAGCACATAAATTTCTATTTTGTAAAATATAACCAAAAGTTACAAAGATCAATTAACTATGCACACCTGAGACATCACTCGTCATAACCAACCACACTGATTAACACACAAAAAAAGTTATAAATAATAAAAGAAAAATAAAAACTATTGAGTAAGTGTTAAGTTTTAACATTAAAGTATCCTGGAATATTTTATCTCCAAATCTTTCTTGGAGTCCTTTTTGTATGCGAGAGGACGAGTTAGATGAACAATTTTGTATGGGATTCGTGAGGGTATTTACACAATGTGGACTAGTAAATATTACGAATGAAGATTTTTAAGATGTAGCTTACACAATGTGGACTAGTAAATATTACGAATGAAGATTTTTAAGATGTAGCTTACAAACTATGATTAGTTGATTAATTTAGTGAAGAAAATAATATAAATTCATGATAATCGCATACTTATAAAATTCATAAATCCACATCGCATTCCTTATGCCTGAGACAAAAGAAGAAAAATTATCAATATTTAAACGTATATCATTTCATATTTTATTTGTATTTAGCAACTAATATAAGGTAGAAATTAATATTCAAATTACGTGTAAGGATAGTGTCAGGGAAGAATTGTACATTTCTTTTCTTATCCATTGTGTTACTTAGAAAGCTAGAAATTGGCTGAAACATATGAATATAAGCATAGGGAAATATGAATATAAGCATAGGGAAATATGAATATAAATTTGCTTTTGATTCTGATGCTATTTCTTTTCTGTCTTTTTATGGTTAATGGTTTGGTTAATCTTTCTTTTATTATTCCGAGTTGTACTTTTGTTTTCAGAGTTGTACTTTTGTTTTTATAATTAAAGGTGCTTCTGGTTGAAAAGAACTTTACTACTAACAAGGAAGATATATTTTTCTAATTTTTAAAATTATAATTTTAATTTTGATGTATTTGAAATGCATTATATAGAGTAAAAAAATGAAAACATTGGAAAGTTAAAATACAACAACAAAAATAATAACAATTCAGTGAAAGTTCCGATGATCATAGGATCTAGGGGGTGTAGAAGTACGCAATCTTACCTATAAACAGTAGAGAGACTATTTTCGATATGAATACAATAAAATATAAACGTAAATCGTACTTATTCTATAAATTGATCCTTTATATTGCAATTTTCTCGAACCATTTCTGAAACTAGTTCATTAGAACTAACATAGCTATACATGTAGTCCACTTATAACATTATCCATACAAAATGCTTAAAAGAACTTTATAAGTAGTGTAGAAAAGGGTAATACAAGAGTGATAACTTCTTTAGAGCTTACGCTTATTTATAATAGGGTTTGAACATTTTAGTAATTTAGTTTAAATCTAATTTTAAATTTCAATTATCTTAAATCATACTTCTTTAATTTATCTTTAATTCTCTAATTAAATTATTGATATCTATATATCAAGATTGACGTCTAGCAACACATCATAATCACCCAAATTTTAAGAATGTCAAAATGTTTTTGATTAATCTTTTTATACCTGATTTTTTCCATATAATTCAATTCTTCCATCTACAATGTTTTGATTAGACATGGACTGTAAAATTAATATCTACTATATTTGAGTCCAATCATTTTATATCTCTACCATTAGTAATTGATTCAATCAATAATTTTTGAAAACAATTTTGCAAAGTTTTATTTCACCTTAGCCAACAACTTTTGAATCAATACTAATCGAGAATAACAGAATATTCTCCTTAATTAATTTAGGGTGACGAATCATATATTGATCACTTAATTATCTCTATATAGTTCATATTATATCCAGTGACTATAGATTGGGCTACCCTTGATAAGGATAGGTCATAAATAGTATCAAAATATAACAATTCATATATGAGATATTTTGGAGATTTCAAGTTAAAGGATCACTCATACAATTATCAAAATAAGAATTTCTATAGATATGCAAGTAATGTTCTAAATAGAAATATCATATTGAGTCAGCTCAGTGAACTTGTTCTTTAATAAGCACCCATATATTTGTTTAATTATCTTCATACTTTAGTCTATGAGATCGACTATTTTCTTTATACGGAAGAAACATAACATATGTTATTCTTTTTCTTTTTGCTCTATTAATATATGCTCTTAATAGAATAATGTTAGTCTTTGCCTTACCCTTCATATTCCTAACTTGTTTCTAAATGTATGATTGATGTATATAACGCATACATATATTTTATAAGTAATCTTCTTAGTTTTTATGTCTAGATTACCTTTGTTTACTTAATTTATTTGATGCTGTTAAGTAATTAAGAAACTTTTCTTTAGGATGAAACTTGTCAAGAATTAGAGCAAAGGTATAAAGAAATTACAACTTTTGTCTGGATACAACCTAGCATATGATTGTGTGCAAACTTATTTCCCTCTTAAAACATGTGAAGATGAAGACATAATCTAAAACACAAGTAAAAAAGAGACAACGTAGTAATGAAAATTTCCAAGGAGCAAAATGGTCTAAGACATAGTCGTGTGTCAATTTGTGTTATCTTTGAGAGAATTATAGAGAAATATATGACCTAGGACACGAGCGTGTAAGATCTCATTCCCTTATCTAGAAAGTTATAAAAATACAAAGTCTAAGACACAATCGTGTGTCAAACCATGTCTAATGTAGAAAAAAAGTATAAAAGTGGCTAGAAAACTTAATTTATGATATCTTTTCTCATTTTTTTATTATAAACCTAAGGTTAGCCACATGGAGGTGTAAGAACCCATGGAAGATTGAATTTGAAGCCATTTTCAATAGAGAAGAACATTAAAGATCATTTTAACATATCTAAGATAATATATTTTATTTTATCTCTTTTGTTTATTAGTGTAAACATGATTTATGGCTTATTTTTTAAAATGTTTAGATAGGTGAATGTTATTGCCATTATTAAGGATTGATTTAATGTTATTTATGAAATGGAGTTTATTTTTATGAAATGTCTTTAAATATTCTTTATGCTGATTTAATTAAGCTAGTGATTAGATTAAATATTAATATATACGAGGGCAATTCAAGTGGAACTATATATGAGTAGATCATGACTTATATATTAGGAGTTACATGAGGTATTAGAGATATGATTACTGACGTTAAGGTCAAACATTTCATGAAAATTGACAAACTTAATGCATCCTTAGAAGGCTTAATTAGATAGAAATATCAATTAATCAACTTGAAAATATGTGATTATGATACAAAACAACAACAACAGTAATAAGAACACCCAATGAGAGTTCTATTGAAATGCAAGGTCTGGGAAAATTCAATAGTACATAGTCTTACTCCTACCTGATAGAAAGGCCACTATAACACAAGAGAGAGTAATTTCATAACCTAAGATTTTTGTTGATCTAGATTATAAAAACCTTATAAGTTTATTGAATATTGACTAAAAAGATGATGCTAAGGGGAATTCTTATCTAGACATTACTTATATGTGAATTCTTTATTTGACTATATAAATTAATATGTTCTTTTTTAGAATTTAAAAAATTCATTAAAGAAAATATAGAAGTGTACATCTTGGAGAGGGTCTCTCCCATGTGAGAAAACAACTAGGTACACTAAATATCTTGTTGAGACAATATAGTGACATTCAAAAAGAAAGAGAAATATTCAATGTCGTATTACAATTAGGGTATAACAACTCTCCTCTTTCTTGAACCTTCAGACATTTACTTAATTTAAGGAGAGGAAATTGACGTTTTGGAGGTGAGACTTTGTAGTGGCGACCCAGAGTTTCAACTGCTCATTCCTTCGCACAAAGGAAGATCTCAACTCAGATATACATACTCAACTCAAAATGCGCGATGACATTTAGCGAATAGGGTATAATGATTCTCTTGTTTCCCGATGCTTCAGACATTCGTCTATTTGGGGAGGAGAAAGATGACTCTATGGAGGCTCAGCTCTGCAGTGGCCATCTGGTGTTTCTACTGATTATTTCTTCGCACAAAGGAAATCTCGTCTCAAGTATAAGTACTCAACTCAATGTAATTTCAGCTTTAATGTTTGTGAATCTCTACAAAATAACGAACTACAAGTTGTTATTAAGGAACTAGAGGGACAATAGTGAACCTTCATACATGAAGCAGATCTAAGGAGGAAGTAGATCCAAGGAAAAAAGCTATTTTGTTTCCAATAAGTAAGTCCAGATCCACCTATTCTTCAATAGTCTCCTTCTTTCATAAGTAGGTGAATGAATAATATGCTAGAATCTAGAAATAGCTATATATGAGAAATCTCTTCTTTTTTATAACCTAGATTGTATGAAACACTTTAATGAATATCATGAATTAGGAATAGGCTGTGAGGACTATATTCTCCATAAGAGAGTCATTCCTCTGCTACAGTGCAAGTCCAGCTGATTTGTAATCAATTGTTCCCTTATGCTAGCAATAGTAAGTTCTATAAGAGAGAGTAAAGAGTTAGATATCTCTTTGAACCTCTTATTATTTCTCTAATTCCAAACTACTTGAGTATATGTAGCAACAATGACCATAATAATAACCCTATCATATTTAGAGATGTGCAGATGAGGTATCTCCAATAAGATATCTGAAAGTCAACAATAGTTAGTCCCAGGGCCATATAGTCTAGAGATTTTAGCCCAAAAATCTTTAGAGAAATCACACTCAAAGAAAAGATGATCTCTAGTTTCATCCTCTAGGTTGCAAAGAATACATATCTTAGAAGATGATAGGAAATTTAACCTATCCAAAGTGTAAGCTTGTTCAACACAGCTAGCCAAAGAAGAATCTAGCATTAGGTCTAAGAACCTTGCTCCAAATCAGGGACTCATATCCTACTCTGGTAGCTTCCCCATCCCTCATCTTTTTAGATTCTCTTATTTGTTCTTATTAGTTTACTTCTTTGTTAAAATTTTTTATTATTTAACTTTATAAAATAATCAATATATTTTAATTCTTTGACTAGTTAGTAGTGGGACAGTGGTCTAAACCATTATAGCTCCCTTGTAGGATCGATACTCCATTCATTACTATATTACTTATTAATGATATATGGATTTACCTTAAGTTAGGAGTAAATATTTTATTATAGAAAAAATTAAGTAGTAGAAACAACACAATAGTAATCGCCTCTTGGAATCCTTTAAGTAGCCTCAACAAACTTCTTTAAAGTTGTTATGAGTACTTCAAGTTTCCTCTTAGTCTCTAAGTCCTCAAAGCTTTAAACTTGTTCATCCTTTAAACGGATAATTCTATGCTTTAACATGGCGTTCCATAAGATTAAGTTATTTATCATACTCAAACCAAATTGAATATTCACTTAATATTTTGTAATTATTAAAACCATGTGAATGAATTCACTTGGTTCTACCTCCTGTTTAAATGATGAAAAAACATTACAAATGTAGCACCCCCTTACCGCAGAGTACACACTGGGATGCCTGGAGGTCATTCCGGCACGCATCCTACGATAAAGGCATGCTACGTTCGATCACTACACTTACTTCGCATGGCATCATATCATTAATTGCTTATGAAGCATCAAAAGGAAATCACAATATTTTTAAAACCATCTTTATTTTCTTCATTTCATTAATTCAACCGAGAGTCTACATTGTGTCTTTCAACTCTTTCACATGCACATTAACAAAACCTAGCACCATTGTATTACATGAAAGAAGAAAACATAAAAAATCTATCTAAGCCATCCAAAAATCTCAGCTGACCGACCTTTGAGCCATGATTGCTCTTGATAAAACACAATCTACACGGTAGTGGAGCCTTTCAGTAGTTAAAGTCGTCACTCGGTCCTGAAAAGATAACGTTGCAATTTTGGTGAGTTTTGCGAACTCAATGAGTGAATCGTCATTGATGAGTTCACCGGATCATACACACCTATCACATATTTCACAAAAATTCATTCAATGGATTTCAATTTTATAATGTTATATGCATAAGACTCACATTCGTTCTTATTGTTGTGACCGAGTGCCTATCACATACTTATATACAAATACTGGCCCATAGGACTCAGTCATAACAGAAACACAGAGCATAGCTCTGTACACAGAACATATATCACGGAGCAAAGTTCTACGTAGAAACGCTTCATATTGGCTACCCAAGTCACAACGCCTTTATTTGAGCATGCATTTTATGAATACACCAAATACTGATTATGCCATATCAGATAATCACATGCGATATTTAATCAGAAACTCATTATCAGCGGACCTAAGTCCGGCATTCAAATTTCATTGAGAATTCACACATCATACAGGATTTCAGATCAAAACAAAGCACTTCCAATACCCGTATCCACATAACAAACTCCTCGGACTTTAAGCCCGGAATTCAAATTAAATCACAAACAATTTATAATCAGAAGCTAACACATCAAATAAATTCAAAGCAAATCAATCCTAGGAAATCATCTAGGTTAACTCACAAGTTTCTCCCGAAGCTAATGCTTGGAAGATCCAACAACGTCTGGAGGTTGACGTTCCAATTTCTCCTCTATAACAAATAACATACACATATATCACAATCTACACAATCATAGGTGATTAATAATGCACATCAATGCAATGAAACATGTACAATGCATGTTCATGACAACCTCGGGTATCAATCCATCAATTTTATCACAAGATCATTCTCATATCAAAGCTCATCTTTGTTTTTCCAAGTCACCCCTTTCGGGTCTATTATTTACATTAAATTAGAAAGTGGCTGAAGTAATTGGTCATACTCTCATCTAGAAAGTATTCCTTTATGTATTATGAATCCATTGGCACCAAAACCACTCAACTTGGTTCAGTAAATAGGAAGATATACCGCAAACAGTTTTGGACTGCTCTTGTCCAAAACAATGTACTATGCACAACTTCCCTATGAAATTTAAACATCTTAGAGACTAAATTGGATTACAAGTTCTCCATACCATTTATAGATCCATGTCTCTAGTTTACCAAAAATTAGAAACAATCTCATTTGGAGCTTTACAGAACAAGATATCATCAAAATACTGAAGTATGTTCAATAGAATAACACCAGCTCATACTATCTAAGGGTGCATCCACTATACCCGTTCCACTTTTTCACTCAAATTTTCTCAATTTGATTCAGATGGCTATGATTTTTGGTAGAGATATAGAGCAATGTCTTACGAGTCCAATGGTTCAAGAATCAAGTCATTTGGGTGTCTAGAGAAAAAGTTATGGCCAAAAGAATCTAACATGTTCAGGTCTTTACTCATATTGAATATGTTTTGGCGCAAATGCCATAACTCTCACTCCAGGTGTTGGATTGACTTCGTTTTTATTCATTTGAAAGAAGACTTCTATATCTACAACTTTTATGAAGAACTCAAAGTGAGATTCGGCCTCTAAAAGAATCAAAAATAGGACAGAAGATGATACTACAGACTAAGACGATGCAGAAAAGGGCAAACTAAGACGGTCAAACTAAGACGCAAAAAGTCAAACTAAGACGATGAACAGTAACTGAGATGATAGGATGAACAGTAACTG
>JAOSBK010000005.1:36999979-37031508 GCA_027568895.1 Erythroxylum shatona | reverse complement strand
GTCAAGAATGACACTTATTTTGAATAATTAAAATCTATCTAAAACGACTTTTATTTTGGATAATATTATTTTTTAGTCAGGGATAAATGTGTCATATGAAATAATTGAATTGAATTCTAATCTTATTAGATTTGTTTCAAACAGTGTAATTGAATTCAATTCTAATATTACTGGATTTATTCCAAATAGTGTAATTGAATTCAATTCTAATATTACTAGATTTGTTCCAAACAGTGTAAATTGAATTCAATCCTAACTTCATTAATGTAATTGAATTCAATTCGTTAATGGATTCAATTCGAAGGTCTCCAAACAGCCTGTTAGTGTAGACCTTCATACGGAAAAAAAGCCAACTGATACAAAATAATTTGTCAAAATGTTTTCTAAAAATGGCTTCGGTTCACGAGTTATTCCAATTTTTTTAAAAAAAAGGAAGTTTTCAAAAAGCATGGTAATGACAATGTAATTAAGTTGTTGACCAACATACATTTTAAGAGGCTCAATTTAATATTTGAGCATTCTTACATTATTTACTTAAATTTTATTGGACAAGACAAGGTAAAAAAAAAAAGGAAGAGTTTATTACGCTTAGTTACTTGAAACAGGCATGCATTTAGCCAAATTACCCAAAAAAAAAAGATTTTGAATAAAATCAAATAATAAAAACTAAAAATAAAAAATCATAATATAAATTATAAATAAGATCAAACATAAAGTTTTAGGGTTTTAAATAATAGAAGAATAACAAAAAAAAAACAATTAAGGATAAGATGAGAGCAAAGGGACCCAATTGCCAACTAATCCGGTTACAATCTAGGAACAAAAAACATAGCAAACCATTCATGTGATGATCAACTTTTTCTTCATATTCAGCAGTCACATGCATGAGCAGCCTTTTCCTTCTGTTTCAATCATCGAAATGACTGTGTTATTGATTCTGTTTCTGCAGAAATTGAATGTCATATGCCTCTCTGTCAAAGAAACAAGAGCAATCAATCCCCCGTCCCCAGTTACGACCCCCTTCAATTTCAACCTCAATGCTTCTGCTTGTTTATGATTGGTACAGCATTTCATCCATGTCTGCTTATAAGTTAGTTATATACATGTCAACTATTGTAGTCTTTCCCGTTCTAAGATATAGCAGCGTTACAAATACGTCACCTTTTTGTATGTACACTCACCCGAAAAGAAACCTTGTTCTCATAGTTATTAAATTAAAATAAGAACTCCTTTTCGTATTCATGATCATTTATACCAAATATGTAAGAGACGTTGCTTGGAGGCGTGGACATTTATAACAACCAACAAGTATCAACTAAACAGAAAAAGAGAGCATAAAAGTACAGATTTTAAAGAAAAAACTGGAAGTTGTGTTGAAGGTTCCGTTAATTCCCCAGTGACCTTTGAACTTAAAGATGAAGGTTGTGAAATAATGAAAATAAAGTTGGTTTGTATTAAACTGCTATACAATACAATAAGTGGCAAAAATATAATCACACTATTGGTTTGGTTTAATAATCATTCTTAAAATTGTAATATAAATATTAAATCACGTTCAATGTAGACTCTTAAATAATTAAAGTAATAATCATTATAAAGTCGACCTTATATAATTACTATTGCATTATTTTTCTTAATAAAATTTTACTTTCTATTTTATTCCGAGGATCGATCATACGCATCGCTTAGAAGTTGGTTGGAGTACAAGTTCCCTCAATGGAGAAGGAAAAGCTAAAATTTTTGGTCAAGGTCGGTTCCACAGTCATGATCGTCCCATAATCTGGAGGACACATGTACGCGAACTAGGCATGATGATCCATATACATATAACGTGAAAACACTGAACCGAACAACCGGATGATTGTTTCAACCCTTTCATTATAGACTTAACAGTAGGATGGACAGATTGCGAATCAAAGGGTTGACAGGTGAAGATTCAGATGTCGGGAAAGGCTTCCAACTTTAGCACTCTAAGTAGGTAATAACTAATAAAGGTCCATGCCAGGTTTGGTTGTGTAATTAAAGAACGAACTTATAACAAACTAAACAAGTGAAATTTCGGAGAGGATTAGGACTACATGATGAATTTGTTTCCATAAAAGAGTAGATCATTTTTAGGTTTAGTGGCTCATTAAGAAAAGAGAATTAAAACCTCCTCTTCTTTTGTGAAATTTATATTTTCTGATATAAAACACAACCATAAATAAGTTATGATGAGGTGACACAATTGCATGTATATGTGTGTGTGTGTGCAAGTCGCGAGAGTTAATGATGGATATAATTAGGTCATGAAATTAGGTAAGGTAGCTAACTGTTTCACGATGTTAGATTAAGCTAATGACAATAGACTTAGTTAGTTATGTCATCTTGGAGAGAAAGTAAATGTCCTTAGCCTAGATTTAAGAAAGAAACAAAAGTACTATATGCATGTTGGAGCTGGAGTAAGCAGGCACATCACATGGCAAAGGTTTAGAGAGTTGATTTTAAAACATAATCATATTAAATTAGTAGTACTGCTCTATATCAATTCGTGCATTGGAGGAGCAAATGGAGTATTTACTTTTCTTATTTGTTCTGAATTTGTTAAATTTGGTGTGAGTAATCTATTCTTTAAAAAATAAATGATAGATATAGGTATAGGTATAGAGCTTTAATTTTTGAAAAAAAAAAAGTGGGTGGAGATGAGGTGCATACACAAAATAGGAACAATTGTAGTGGAAGAGACAAAGTGAGGAGGAGAGGACAGGAGTAAAGATGGGGTGAAGGGCATCTATCCAGACCCACATGGGTTGTGGCAATGGCAAATGGCAATGGAATAAAATCTTCTTGTGTGGGGATTGGGTTAGGTATGGTAGTTGCAAATTTCCAATCTTCACGCTCTTCTAATGGACCAACCATCATTCACCACCCCCCCCTCCCCTGCTTATAATTTTAGCCCCTACTTATTTTTCTCCAAACGTGCCAAGAAATGTAAGCTAGAGTGTACAAAATAAAAGAGCTGGCATCATATATGTTTCACAAATTGCAAAACTCATTATTACATTTTTGCTTTTCAATGCCCTTTTCTCCTTTTAATTATATCAATGTGTAGAGTAGATCAAAGATGCAAGTCTACATCAAACTTGGAAATAATGATTTTAGTAATTTTGTAGAGAAACCTTCCCTTTACGTAATTATCTTAAAATATAGTGGTTGGTTCAAAATTTCCTTGGTAAAGAAAGAGAGAGAGAGTAGGGTAGGGCACACTTTTAGTGACCAAAGCAAAGGCATTTCCTGTTACGTAATCAATATTTATGTACCTCAAGCATAAATGATTTTTCTATATATATATTTCTAATTGAAGAAGTAGAAAAAGAGCTAAGCACGCGTGGGAAAGAGCGAATCATTCCGGGTGTGTTGTCGCTGACGGGGCTTTTGTACCTTCTCCAACCCCATTCCACTATTCTTATAATCCGTAACACCTACTCAGCTACATAAAGTCCTCAATTGACCAGTCCATCTTACAACATCTTCCTCTTCTTTTTCTAAGTTCAAACTTTTCTTTTTTTCTTTTCTCTATATTTTGTATAGGCATATGCGTGTGTTACATGTTAGTAGAAAAGACAAAATCTAGATGCAGGGTTAGGTTAATTTGTAAGAGCATTAAGACCAATCCATTCTTTCTTTCTTTCTTTTTTTTCTTTTGCATGGTAATGGTATCCCTAAATGCTCTACAGAAATTGGAGAAAAAGAAACTCCTTTTCTTTTTGCACCGTTAAGTGCACTGATTATAAAAGCCATACTTTAGGAAAATAAAAATAAATGTTGATTAAACTGATGTTACTTTAATCATTTCACGTTTAAAGTAAAACATCTTTTTGTTAATGTAATAGTTTATTAGTACGGGAAAAATGAGAATGAAAATCTAGAAGAGGCAAACCCGGGGGCTGCCAAATCCAAAAAGTTGGAATTATTTGTATATGAATGACCAGGCAAGGAACCTTTCAATCTGAACATGTTATATATGTATATAATATTGTTAAATGAGCAATAAAGGAGGCATGTGCCTGTGCTTTTGGGACAGTTGAATTGGTGACCTTAAATTGTGGAAATGCTGCTCAAATGGTCTGAGTCGTGAGCTATAATTGAAAGTATATATAAATCATAGGCGGAGGTGGAGGCAGAGGCACTAGCTAGCATTGCATTGATTAAGTCAAGTCATGTGAAGAAGATTTCAGTTACTGACCCACTCTGATCCAACTTGTTGGTCAAAATCCTCTCTACCCAATCAGCTCCTTTGACGTTTTGTCTGCCTTGGTTGTTTAAGTTAGATTAACTCGATCAAGGAGCTGCATAAGCCTGTTTTGATTCTCCATTGAAACTTCCAGTTATTAACTAATTTTTTGGGGATGAGACAATCAGAACCGAGATATAGATCGTTTGACATGTGCGATCACATAAAAAGCAGCATGAAGTTTACGAATACATCATTATGAAATCTTAATATATAGATGAATCTCACTCCATAGGCATGTAACGAGACTATCAAGTGAATTTTAAACAGTCAATAAAAATTTTAATAAAATCAATCCTTAAGTAATACTCCCTCCTATTCAAAATAAGTGTCGTTTTAGAGGAATTTTAATTATTCAAAATAAATGTGATTCACGATTTTCATGCATGTTTATAATTTTATTTCCAAAATTAACCTTTAATTTTTCTCACATCCTAATTATACAGATTACATTTTTAACATGTAATTAATAAGGATATATCAAATATTTCATTAACTTTCTTAATAAGTGTGTATTTCTCTAAAACGATACTTATTTTAAATAAGAGAGAGTAAAATAATTTTTTGCTTAAACAAAAGTTAAGAATGCAGGTATAAAATTTTCACAAGATTTTATTTATTTTAATATAAAAGAGATAAAGAAGAGGAGGGAAGAGCCAATGACGGGAAGGTGTCGGCACCACGGTAGACCGAATCAACTCGGGACTTGCAGGTTCTGTATGTGTAACGTGTTTAGAATCTCCATACGTTCACGTGTCACTGATATTTCACTTGTGTCCCGTCCATCACTTCTTCTTGCGTCTTTACCACCCCACAATTCACGTGTTGTTGTAATCCTACTGTCACCTTTTAAGTTAATACATATACATAAATACTTTTTAACCCTTCTTAATTAATTCACTTCACTGCCTTGCTTCGTCTTTTCCTTTTCATTGTAGACTAATTGTTATTTGCCCTTTCATCATCTAATTTTAATGCAAATTTTAGCTCCAAACTTTATTAATTTTTTCTTTCGATTTTTAAAAATATATAAAAGTTTATAATTCCTGATTTGTTCTCAATTACCTAAGTAAATGAATATATATACATGTAATCAATTCAATTCAAACTGCAGTAGTTCAAATTTCTAAATTAAGGAAGAGGATTTGTCGGCAGGAGTTAAGATAAGTGGGACCCGAGCAGAAGCCGTACCCAAGAACGGTCAACTGTCAAGTAATCGGACCAACGGTCAGTGGGACCCACCACGTAACGAACAAATAGAATGGAAAAGCACGTGTCGCTAGCGCGGCAAAACTGTCAAATACCGACAGTAACCACTATTGTCCTTCTCCTCTTTGGCTCGCAGTCACATATGACTCACTGGTAAGCTCACGGATTCCGACAATCGTTAACCGACACAC
The DNA here is from genome assembly GCA_027568895.1 of Erythroxylum shatona. Taxonomy (NCBI): domain Eukaryota; kingdom Viridiplantae; phylum Streptophyta; class Magnoliopsida; order Malpighiales; family Erythroxylaceae; genus Erythroxylum; species Erythroxylum shatona. The sequence goes on along the minus strand of JAOSBK010000005.1, from coordinate 37,025,835 downwards.
CCCGCAAACATATTTTTGGTCAGTGGTCCCCACTGTCGATTACTTTTATCATATTATAACAGTAGGATATAGGATCTAATGTAAATTAATCAGGAGTTGATATTGATATTTCTCTCGCGTTGTTGCCGTGTTGCTCTTGTGCGTGGTAATACAAAAATAATAAAAGAAACTTATCTACCTAGTCTAGTCTAGTCTATCAACACTTAATCCTTGGAAAGAATTCAATAGAGTATTTATTCCACAATTTCTTTAAAAGTGTCTTCAGTTCAGGGTAATACCGGAACTTATTCCTTTTAAGTCGTGGAAATGAATGCTGCGTCCCTACCCAACGACTTACAGTTGGTGGTTAAACCGCAAGACGACGGCCTCGGTTGCTGTATATGTCCTTTTCACATTGACTTGTTTCAATTTACTTTTTCACTTGGACCACTACTATAAGTTGTTTTATTTTTGTAATCAAAAAGAAATAAAATTCCGAGTAAATAAATTGAAATTAGAAAATTCCGAGTAAATAAATTGAAATCCTCCTCAACACTTCGCTTTAATTTCATGAGTCTCAACTAATTGAAATAGCAGTTACCTCCTCCTCCTCCTTTTTTTCCCTTCCAATTCCCATAACTTCGCCTTGTATTAAAAGCAAAAGGTGAAACAGTACTGCGACGGTGTGTTACGCGTATACTTGTGATTTCTTGTTTTCATTTGAGCTTACTTAATCCACATAGTTTAACGGATACACAGTTACGAGTTATTAATTAAGCACATTCAATTTCAATAATTCATTCTTGAATAATAGTAATAGTTACGTTGTTGCCCATTCTTTGGTTATTAAAAAAAACAAAAAATAGATTTTGTTCTTTCTTATCAAAGAAAGGTCAGTGACGTAGGTAATAAAAGAAAGAAAAGTGCTTCTTTCTATTGTTAAGGAAATAATACAAATGAATTGGTTCCGCATTACTATTAAGTACGGGTGGCGGACGTAGCAAAACATGGAGAAATTATAGCCACTTCTAGAGAGAGAGAGTCAGAATCAAACTACTGGGAAATCTGGACAACATTTGACCATTGGACAGTGTGTGATTATGAAGTGAGACCCTTGCCTAGGACTAGGTTTGAATGACACTCAGATTTCTAAGAGCTTATGTGGATCCATGTAAATCTGACGTGCGGACGTGGACATTTCAACGCATGCATCCTCTTGAGATGATAAACTAAAACTCGATTATGAAATTATTTTATTTTATTATAAATGACTAGTCAGAGACTTCATCTTCCTTTCGTTAACTTCACACATTTATTTTTTAAATTCAAATTACTAATGATTGATCCTCTGTTAGAAGTGGTTTAAATTTTGCTGGGAAGGGATAAAAAAAAAGTTATTTTATTTTTTAATTTAAACATGAAATTTGAATCTTTAAGTTCCTTAAAAACAACAACAACAATGATATTCGTTAGAAACATTGCTAAAACGTGACATCTATAGAAATCCGCAACTTTTCCCTCAATTAATAGCTAGAGATGTTGTTTCCAAATAACCTTTGGGAAAAAAGAAATTGAATATCACACTCTAGTTAACTTTAAAAAAGATAGGTTTCTTTTCAAAATTAAATTCATATTTGATTGTGATATATTGACTTATATTATAATTACATTAGATAAAAGACAAAAAATTTTAAAATTAAGGATAATTATGGAATAAATTAAGATAAACTTATTCAAGTAAACCGGAGGTTTTTTCATTTTTTTAACCGAAAGTGCAAAACTGAATACAATATTAGCAAAAGAGATCTACTATATAATATTTTATAGTTACTGTAACCTGCATAGATAGATAGAGGAGAAATGGTGGTAGGATGTAGTCAACCGTTAACTACACCAAACATGTGAAAACTATCCGTAGTTTTTGCTTTAAAACTTTTACAAATTTTAATAAGAATTGGTTACAATATTCACACGAAAAGAAATGGTGGGTTTGACAGGCTTAATTAGCGCTTCTTTTTTCCTTTTTCCTTTTTGGTTTTTCTAAGGTTGGTTGTTAGGTGGTTTCCTTGAAATAAAAGGATGCTCATTTCTTCTCTTCCTTTTTGGCTTTTGTTGACTCCAGACCACTCCCTTTCATCCCTCTCTCTCAAAATACTGTTTATGTTAATTTGTTGAGAAAACCCTTATGGAAATGGATAAATTTGACCTCAAATCAACATTATCTATCTTAGAACTTGACTGAGACAACAAATTTAATCATCAGCACTAAATTAAAGACACCTCAATCCAATGCTTGGTTAAGTTATTGTTTTGTTGATGCTGTTATAAGTCTCGATTCAGGGATTCCGCGTTATCAAGCACTTTCGGAAAGCGTAGCCCACCTGAAGCTTTTGGTTGGTTGTCTGAAATGGTTCCACTTCACATTTGGAATATGCTTTGCTTCCAAACTAGTCTCTACTCATCCGAATCTTAATCTGTGTCCTGTCCTCGATGGGAGAACTTGGGATCTTTATTTCTCTTTGTGCTACTGGTATAATTTGGAATTTAACCAGTGCTAAGTCCTAACAGACAATTTTCATACCATAGGTGATGACAAAATCAGATGTCCGAATGAATGATGACGAGTCATGGCCAAGTGGGGTAAGGGTAATGGCAGTAGGCTTAATTCTGATCTTGTAAATGTATATATAAATATATGTGATAAATTGTGCCTTTCACTCAACAAAAATAAGGTTGGGTGACACTTCCCTTACAATTTTGATCTGCACCCATACTTATCAATGTACCAAATCGAATTATAGCTTGGCAGTTGCCGCTAACATCCACACCCACCAATCTCCACGTTCTCCAGTTTAATTTCTTCTCTTCTATATATTATTCATGAAATGTCATTGCCAAACTCGATCGAATCCGGTTTTTAATTTGACTCTAATTGAAATTGCTTTCCTCTTTGATTATAGTTTAAATCCTAATAATCGTGGAGCTTTTGTATTTATTAGTTCAGTTTTTATTTTTTAATTTCTTTTCAAAGTAAAAAAAAAGATTGATTAAGTTTTCTGTTTTTGTTTTTATTTTGGTTTCTTCCACATTTTCATAATTTAATCATAAAACTGGATTTAGGTTTATAATTTTGTTTTCGCATAAGTCGATGTTATTTTTATTGAAATTATTTATAATTATTTTAAATTTAAGTTAAATTATCTGAAAAGTTTTTAAAATTGATAATTATTCGATAAATATATTTACATTTAAAGTATCATTAGATCTATAAATTCAAAAACTCTAAATAGTAATTCATTTTAGTGATCGTATTGACAAATAAACATGTTTCTTAAAATATAACAAAAATCACATGATCTCTTAACTTTTTAGACATAATAATTGGTGCTAGCTAGCTATTATTCTAATAGATAAAAATATTTTATTGGATGAATATTGAGTATCTTAATGGTTATATATATAGATTTGAATTTTCATTCAATAATACATTATTCTAAAATGAAATATTTGTACTAATAAAGTCTAGATTTTATTTTTCTCATTTATAAACTACTCAAGGAGTTGTTGGTTAATAATTACCAACTGCCGCGCGCCCTCTCTTAGTTTTGCTTTTAAATGACAACATAAATTATCTTAAGCCTGCTAGTCCAATTCTTTTTATTTTTTATTTTTTACATAAGTCCAATTCATTTTTATGCACGTTATTCCTACGTTACAATCGGGGACAATGCGATGCTGAAAATGTGGGAGTTGTCTGAGGGGCATGGGCATGAGCACGACGAATGAATCTTTTTGCATATAAAATAAAAATCCTAGTTGCCCTTAGAGAGGGGATGAATTTAGATCTTTTGTCTAATTTTGTGGTGTCTTATTTTGTTCTATAAATTTCAGTCATTTATTTATGTGAATCTCGCGTGAGTCGTATAAATAAACGCGAGATTCGTATAAATAAATAGTTAAAATTTATAAAACATAATAAGATACTATAATATTAAATAGATAATTTTATCCGAGAGGAAGACGGTGGCGGTGGCGGTGGCGGTGGCGGTGAAAGCATCTCCGCCCTAAATTGTTCTGACATCATTGCTAGATTCTAATTGGCAGAGGGCCTTTCATTGATATAAAATTAGTAAACCAATCTTGGATATTATTTTTTTAAACGAAAATAAAACACCTGCTCTCTATTCTTTTTTTTAATACCAATTTTACTAATAAGTTAATGTAACCTCTTTTGCATATAAAGTTACTTAAACTGTTTTTATTTGAACTAAGAGTAATTAACCTGTAAATCAAATATGTTTTTTATTATTTTGTGCCTATTTTATTTATAAGTATTCATTCATTCAATAATAAAAATTAATTTGATATGTACTCATAAAATAAAGTAGGCGGCAGGAAATAATGAGAACATGCATGTGAAGTCAACTAAATGTTACTCTCCTCTTATCTTAGAAAAAGAAAAGATTGTGTGATTTACGGGCTTTTCACTTTTGGCTTAAACAAATGTAAAATGAAAATGGGAGGGAAGAAGAGGGGGAAGAGATAACAGGACCACATCTTCTCCTTTTCGCCACTATAAAAGAGGGTGCCGTTGCCAAGCCAATATTTCCAGTCCAACATCAAACGTTTGCTTTCAGGTTTTCAGCATACCAATTCCTGTATTAATTATTTATCTTCTTCCTCCACTCCCTTAACCCAAACTAAACGCAAGATTTGACTGTACGTCTAGACCAAGTTCAGAACTTGACCATCAAGTTCAACTCGGTGGACTGCTTTGTCTCCATTTTGCTTTTCTCTACACGGGTGGCTATATATATATATATATAGCGATTATCAGCGAAATTCCAAAACGACTTCTTTCTTCTTTAAACCAAGGGAACAAGTCTACAGATAATCGGTGCTTCTTCTTCTTCTTCTTCAGTCCAAGGTTTCCATATCTATTCTTAGTACCACTTCAAGTACTAGTGCTACTGCTGTTTTGTCTTGATTTTTGTGGTTAATGAACCCAATAAAACAAGAAACCATGAAATGAAGGGGCATTAACACTGTGTTCTAGTGATTAGATAACTTAAAAGACAATGAGAACCCAGTTGTGTTTGTCTCTTTTATGTTCTTTTTTTGTTCAATGGTAATCTCTCTCTTTTTTTTTTTCTTTTGTGGGAAGAAAAGAGATCAGAGAGGAAGAACAAGTAAGAAAGTGGGAGAAATGAAGAAAATGAAGTACGTGTTGGTCACTGGAGGTGTAGTAAGTGGACTGGGCAAAGGAGTGACTGCTAGTAGCATTGGTTTGCTTCTTAAGGCCTGCGGACTTCGTGTTACTTCCATCAAAATAGGTCTCTCCCTCTCTCTCTTCTTCTTGTCCCTTCTAAAATTTTCTTCACTGCTTCTTAAATTAGTTTTATGTGCATATGCATTGTTTTAGTTTTACTGTTTGGCTAGCGTTGTTTTTTCCTTCAAACCTTCTTTTCTCTTGCAAATCTTTTCCGTGCAGTTGAAAGTGAGAAACAGAACTGTCCTTTTGGGATATGAGTTTCATCTCACAACTCTCTTTCTATCTGTTTCCCGAAAACCCAGAAAGGAAAACGAAAGGAGGCATTATCGTGTTTTTTTAAAATACTTTTGTTCATTTAACTTTGGGTTGCAGAGGAAAATAAGAGAATATGTTCTCTTTCATGTAATTTTCAGTTGTTCTGTTTTTAGGTTATCAGGATAAGGTTCTTCTTGGCTTGACTTTTTGTCTTATTTTAGTTCTCCATGTTGATCCAACTTTTAAGAAGTATCCGTCCCTTTTCTTTTATCTTTTCCTTTGCCTGTCTTGTGTTCACATTGATTTCTTTTCAAACTTTTCATGATTTGGGTTGTTTTCGCTCACTGTTTGTCAATTTCTAACGCCTTCTTTCCCTTTTTTGTTATTTTTGGGTTTTTTGTTTGTTGGGGAATAATATCAATTCAGATCCTTACCTGAACACCGATGCTGGGACAATGTCACCTTTCGAGCATGGAGAAGTGTTTGTTTTAGATGATGGTGGTGAGGTACGCATCTAAGTAGAAAGCTTCTTTTATCACCTAAACCATTTTCTAAAAGCTTACGGGGGCAAGTTTTGTAGAAGGGTATACGAGCTTTCTATGCTTTTGCTTAGCATTTTGTAATCTCAGTATCTCAAAATTTTCTACCTTTCATTACCTTCTAATTGTGATATTCAGTTTTGAACTCTGTCAGCTTCTAATCGATCTGATGATAAACTTTGTGGCTGATTATTTTGGTTAAATCTGAAATTTAATCAACAACTACGAAAAGGTTGATATCCAGTTGATACTCATCGGACCTTCACAGTGTAACTTAATATCAATGGGGATGTGATTTTATGAACATAAAACAAAAGGAAAGAAAAAGTATCCAAGTTTTAGAACCTAACTTGTTTATTTGATGTTTGAAGGTGGATCTGGACCTTGGAAATTATGAGAGATTTCTAGATATCAAACTGACGCGTGATAACAACATTACTACCGGAAAGATTTACCAGGCAAGTTTCTTAAACGGGATAAGTTCTTATTGGTTCATAAATTTGATACCTTATTAATCAGTCCTTTTGTCGTTAATTGTTAGGCTGTTATAAATAAAGAAAGGAGGGGAGATTATTTGGGGAGAACTGTGCAGGTTTTCATTTTGTTTCTGAACTCATCACTAGAATTGGTTGATGCTTACCTTGTCTTTACATGTTTATGTAGTACTCGTGTATTCTTGCAAATTCTAGGTTGTCCCTCACATCACGGATGCCATTCAAGAGTGGATTGAACGTGTGGCAGTGATACCAGTAGATGGAATGCCTGGTCCTGCAGATGTTTGCGTCATTGAATTGGGTGGAACCATAGGTACTTAATTTATATTCAGCTTTCCCCTTGTTTTTCTTTCAGTCACAACTCATATGCAACTTTCCTGCATTTAGGGGACATTGAATCCATGCCATTCATCGAGGCTTTAGGACAGTTCTCATACCGTGTGGGTAAGAACATTGTCGTGACACAGTTTATATGTTTGCCTCTAGCCTTCCAATGCTACCAAGTTCTTCTAATTACTATTTTTTTATTTCAGGTGCTGGTAACTTTTGCTTAATTCATGTCAGTCTTGTGCCTGTTTTAAATGTCGTCGGTGAACAGGTGAATTTCCTGACAACTTCTCAATATTGTCGTAACTGTATGGATAATTACGTCCACTGAAGCTTCTGAAATGTTATTTCTCTGCAGAAAACAAAACCAACTCAGCACAGTGTTCGAGGATTACGAGGTCTAGGATTGACACCAAATATCCTAGCATGTCGCAGCACAGCGGTTGCTTCCTATCTCTGTCTTCAACACTCTCACTGAGATGACACACAAAACCACATTTTAGTTGGCTTCATTTGTGTTATAAGGTTGAAAATGTCTTGCAGGCACTTGATGAGAATGTAAAGCAGAAACTCTCTCAGTTTTGCCATGTACAGGTATGTTGACGAGAATATGAATTTTTCTTACATATCACTTCAGAAACTTTGCCCAAATTACTGAGACCAAATAGCATATCCAGGCAGAGAACATAGTCACACTCTATGATGTTCCCAACATCTGGCATATTCCTCTACTTTTAAGAGTAAGTACTTCTATTCCAGCTTTGAGATTGTTTTTGACGTGTGCTGCAGCTTCCAACTTTAGAATTATAATGTTATTTTGTTATCCTCCTTTAGGATCAAAGGGCTCATGAAGCAATTCTGGGAGTTCTGAACCTTAATGGGTTTGTCTAGTGAATCTACACTTCCTTATTTCTCCTTTTTTGATGCATAGACCAAATGGTCTTCAGTGATATCTTCTATTTCCTGACACCCCTATACTATTATGCCTGCTAATTTGCAGAAATGTAAGGGAACCAAATTTAGGAGACTGGACTAGAAGGGCTAAAATGTGTGACATGTTAGATGAGCAGGTAAGTCCTGAGAAAATGCCGACTCCACTATTTACCAATTGTCACTGTTCACTTGTTGAGAATGGCTTCATTAATTTTTACATAATAGGTTCGAATTGCCATGGTTGGGAAGTATATAGGCCTTACAGATGCTTACCTTTCTGTACTGAAGGTACTTTCCGCATCATTTTCCGATTTACTTTGAACTTTTTTCCGTCAAAAAGTTTGTCTGTTCATATGACTGAATTTAGCAGAAATGCCAGGTGCTATTCTGGTTTTATAATAATGCTTCTTAGTATTTTTAATATAAAAACTAAAATTTTGTATTCTTAGAGGAACTGCAAATATTCAATTGGGACTTAACCAGTTTTAAGTGGCTTGGACATCTTGCAATTGTCATCTGTTGATAGTAGCTAGCATGCTCAAGAAGAGAAAGACAAGTGATGCCTTAGAGAAACTCTGTAAAAGTGAGAGTTAAAAACGCTGTGAGCTTGCAATAAACAGTACCCATACCTCATTATGGATAATTGTAACATGAAGGGGGAAAAAAAATCTTCTGAAAGTCTTCCTATCTCGTCAATTCTTATGTTATAAAGCCATTTCCCTTGGAAACTTCTTCCTAATCATTATAGAGGTATGGAATGACCCGCTTGCTTGTATCATATGCTTTGATCAAGTTTTATAGCAATGTCTAAGTGTCTGAAAAGTTGTGCAAGAAGTGGTGTAATTTATGTAGCCAGAGAATTGGGATATCTGTTACTATCGATTAAAAAATTATTTTTGTTCTTCACAGGCTCTTTTGCATGCATCTGTTAATCAGCGCAAGAAACTTGCTGTGGATTGGGTAGCAGCTACTGACCTTGAAGAAGAAACAGCTAAAAAGGTCATTAATTTGAAGCCATAAATGCTTGCTTGATAGATCCTTGAAAATTTTAAAAATCTCTAATTTTTTTTTCTGTTCTTGCAGAATCCTGATGCTTACAAAGCTGCATGGAAATTGTTAAAGGTTTGTACAGCTATTGCTTAATTTCTGATATTAGTGAAAGGAACTTTCTAAGCTCCCTTAAGAAATGCCAACCTCATTTTGCAGCCTTCTTAATAGCTTCAATTTTCAGGGTGCCGACGGCATTCTTGTGCCAGGGGGATTTGGTGACAGAGGTGTGCAAGGGAAAATTCTTGCTGCTAAATATGCGCGAGAGAATAAAAAACCATTCCTTGGCATTTGTCTGGGAATGCAAATTGCGGTTATTGAGGTTGCACGTTCTGTTCTGGGTCTGCATGATGCTAACAGCATGGAATTTGATCCCGAGACTAAGAATCCTTGTGTGATTTTCATGCCTGAGGTTCTGACATTTAACTAGCTTGAGATTACCCTATGAAACCTAATTTTCTCTTATTTTTTCGTGCTAAATTTGGAACTTTTGCCTTCCAACAGGGTTCAAAAACTCATATGGGAGGCACCATGCGTGTTGGATCTAGGAGGACGTATTTTAAAATCATGGATTCCAAATCTGCAAAATTGTAAGTGGCATCAATTTGTTTGTGAATAAGCTACTTTGTACAACTCTGTTAACATAGTCATACCATAAATCTCGGGGGAAACACATGCCTAAGATGCAGTTGTTCACAAGTTAACTGGAATTGTCAAAGTTTCTGCTCCGTGGATTTGTCTGAGATTAGCTGATCTTTTTTTGCTGTACTCTGTCAGATACGGCAATAAAAGCTTCGTCGATGAAAGACATAGGCATAGATATGAGGTAATGGAGTACAATACAAGCTATTTTACACAAGTTTTGTAGGATTTGAGTTGACCGACAATGTTTAGAGAACAAAGGACAAACTGTATTCTTTCTAAATCAAATAACCTTATATCAGTAGAGAATACAAAGCTACATCAGAGTACACATGAAGTAAACAAGAAAAGGTCAAGTCTTTGTCATTTAATAGAAGTATGGCCGATGTTTCTTTTGCAGGTGAATCCAGACATGGTAGCACATCTGGAGGATGCTGGTCTCTCGTTTACAGGCAAAGATGAAACTGGACAACGAATGGAGGTATTGACTATCCTTACTATTTAATATTTATTTAAAAAGCATTTTGATCTGGAATTAGTTTGAATAGTCTGGAAGTGATTCTGAATTGCATTTTTGGCGTAAATTTGAAATTGCAGATTGTTGAGCTGCCCAATCATCCCTATTATATTGGTGTTCAATTCCATCCCGAGTTCAAATCTAGACCGGGCAAACCTTCTCCCTTGTTTACAGGTACCTCTCTAGATTCCTGATTGTATTTCAAACTTAGATGAGCACCTTTGTTTAGTGTATTCACGCGGTCTCTGGGTTGACCCTCGGAAGTACGAACACGAGTCCATAACCTAACATTACCTTGCTGTTTATTGCTCTGGGCTTGACAAGTGTTTAGCTTGATTAAAAAATTGTGATTTCAGTTGGCTTTCACGTTTACATGAATGACATTTCATCTTAAATGCAGGACTCATTGCAGCATCGTGTGGACAATTGGACCCTCTCCTGCAAGCTCACAAGTTCCCAAACGGAGTGGATAAAACCATACAGAAGCTGAATTTCTACCCGAATGGAAATGCCACTAAGCTTGCAAAACTGTCACCAGATATATACAGCGAATGCAGAATAATGAACTACTGCACTCCCTGATGCCTTTTGTTACGCTCTCTTTTTATTGCTGGTGATACAGTTGTTCTGCTAGTAGTTTGTCTATCATCTTAGAATAGCTACTGTACAGCGACTGAAGCATAGGTAGGCCTTAGTGGTTTTTTGAAGCAGAGCTGCATCCTAGTTTTTTAAACAGGACAGCCTGTTGGTATTTAAACACCAGTTGAAAGTGAACTTTTCCAATCTCACCAGATGGAAATTTCCAGTCAATGCTCATTGCAGCTTTCTTGTAGCACAATTTAAAGTACCAACAGAGCAGGCTGTGTTATACATTATTATACCCATATTTATTGCAATCTACATACAACCTGATTGACAAGAAAATCACATTAAAAAGCATAATATTTGAATAAAAAAAGATCACGTCAAAACTAAGTATTTGCAACCAAAAAAAAAAGGCTTATGCTAGGATTTGTAACAGATAACCATGCTGCCAAGATGTGATGTGAGCAGAACAATGCCAATCAATGTCTCAGAAAAATCCGTGGCATAAATACGAACTCATATAGCATTATAGAGCTAGTCATAAATTACATGCAATAGTTCAAAGGTTGGAGAAAGTAAAAAAGTCAACGTACCCGGTACATAAGGCTTTCTACTCTATGAAGGTCTAGAGTGAGTCATTGATGTATGCAGCCTTCCCTTGTATTTTTACAAAGAGGCTATTTCCGTGATTCGTATCTGTGTGGTTATAAAGGGGCAACTTTTACTAATTGCTCCAATACTCTCTCTCTCGTTGAAAAATTGTTCAATAATGAGAAAGGATCTTCTAATGTGATCCATCATACACAACTCAGCAGGACAATCATCCATTCCCACTAGCTTACTTTTCAAGATTGCAGTACGCTAAAGGTGAAATCATAATACTGACCACATAATGCATAACAGTAAACCTTATACAATTCAGTAGTACAATGTTCTGTACCATAAGTTTATCTTGGTCATCTCGTGTAATAATCATCTGGATGATTATTGAGTTACAAGAGTCGCACCTTTTAGCGATAGCTTAACCAGTTGAAAAATATAATATCTGTCAGTTAACAGAGCTACAAGGCCTCCATTGCATAACATTTTCACTCAAATGCCCAGGAACTGCACTTGACCATGATGTCAAATCTGGCAAAGGCCCTGTCAGTGCAAGACAGTTTGCGCCTTTGTTTTCTGACATTTTTTTCCAGCTCAACTGCTAGTCAAAGTTCAAATTGTAAGCTCACTTCACTTTAGTATTGTTAATTAAACAAAGGCAGAAAAATGAAACCCTCCTCAGTTCAGTTTGAAAAAGTTTGCTTATTTCTATCCACTTCACCTTTTTGCTCTTAATTTAATTGATGAACTTGCATAGAAACAAACAGTTAGCAGAAATCTTGCATGTTCAATGCAAATTGCTCCAACAGGTTGTATATAGCTGTCAAGCAGTTGTTAGATGCCTCAGCACCCATAAGCTCAAGACTTGCTCACCTAAATGTGACAATGATTTGAGTTTCACATGAAACTTGCACTTACATAAAGAAGTTGCATTTACAACCACAATGAAATGACTTCATAATAACTTTTTAAGTTTCAAAAACGTTTAGATGCTAGATAACTTTGTAACAATATGCTGTTTAACGCTTTCTGAAAAATGAAAGAAGTCCTATAAGCAAAGCATAGTAAATTATACAGCTACCTCAAGGAGTTAACCACATGCTTGCACTTGGAACATATAACATCTCAATAGAGTTTGTCTGAAGCCATCCATTACAAGGAATTTGATTTGATACTTACGAGTAAATGCTCAATGGCTTAGTGTGAATAACTAGGAAAAACAATTTATGGAACTGCAGGGCCATTTGTACTTTATAGGCTTTGAGATTTGAGTCGTTTCATATCCATCAACAAGATCACTTGGATTGGTTTTATGGATTAAGATCAACTAGGTTACAAAACCCAAGCATTGCTGGCTAACAAAAAATTGAGATAACAACATACTTGTCCAGGAAATGCTTTAGATAGTGCCTTGATGGTGGAATTTTCAACCCACATGCCATCAACTGATTTAGAAAGGTGTCTAGCATCTATACTATCTGATTCTTCGTTGATTCCAGAACAATTCACCATGATGCGACCATTGGGAACTAATCTACCTTTCAATTCTAACCAAGTTCCTACCTGTCAAATGAATTTAGGAAATAAGCGATGAATATAATAAAAGAAAACAACATTACCAATACATAAAGGAGTAGATGTAACCTTTCTTTCTGGAAAGAACAAAACCTATCTCTGAATTTCAGAAAACAAAGATAATAAGTTTCTTACTTCAGGAAGAAGCAAATGTGATCCGTACATATTTGTGAAAATTTTCAAAATCAAAATGTGAACTCATTATCATCTAGGAGCCTTGATCTCCTTAATTCTCCAGATGGTTTGCTTTGATGGCAAATCTTTCAAAAAGCTCACTGCTCTGTTTCTCAAATTGCCAGAACCCAAGGTGTACATTTGTTTACGAAAACCATTCGGTTAAAAACTTAAAAGAGACTTTTTGATTCTACTTTGTACAATTTATTCAGAGCCTACACTTCCACTGGAATTACATGTTTTAATCCTGGAGATGGGAAAGTGCACATGCTAATCAACTATGCTTGTCTAAACTTATGAATGAGAGTAATGCACCCAGAATGACAGCTTTCTATCTTATTTACATGATGGGACTGCAAATCATGCAAGTAGCAACTTAAATAACAGATAAGGAGTACACCTCTTCCAACTGTGGCAAAACCGTTCCCTCGCAGAACAAATCAATGATAATGCCTGAGTAGTCATAATTACTCAATGTTAGCAAAAGCTTGAGCAAGGAAAGTGATACAAGTAAAGAAATTAGAAACAATTAATTTAATGCCAGTCTAGAGAAGGCTAAATAGAGTAACTCTAGACAAAAAAAATAAAAATAAAGGTGTCAAAGTGTGCTTAATCTGAAATTCGAGTATCCATCTGCAACGTGAGGATTTTGTGCTTCATTGACCTTAACGAAACCCAAAGAGTTGTGTACTAGCTCTAATAAGAGTCAGGCAAATGGAGAAAGAATTCATTCTTGAATTATGAAATCATAAAGAACACTCACCAGCATATCTTTTACAATCAGTTCCTGTGGGAGAAAGGGCATCATCAATTCGAATATTGAGTACGCCACCGCTTTGAGTATGATTCTCAAGATCAGATAGCCCAAAGAATTCTCTAGCCTTATCAATTAACTAAAATGAACAAATATCCAGTAAGAAGGAAATCTCTGCTTTGGCTGAGATGCAAGCAGTAGTTTTCTCTCACAGATTGAAGAAATTTTGAATTTTCACGAGAATATATTCAAGTGGACAAAATGAGCAAAACAAGGAGATAAATAGTTTGCAGTAACTAAGTTCTGATGGTTACACAGAAAAAGCCAATATTATGAGAGAAATTGGGTGTCATAACTATTCTGTGTAGCATATCTGCTAAAAGATTTCTCATATAGAGCATTATCTTCAGCTCATCAGACTAATCCATGAAGTTCACTGGTAGCACTTCTCAACTGATGATTTTTATCTAACAAAACATATATCCTAAGTTTCTTTATGGGATTTCAAACACTGCAGTGGAGAAATATCTTACCACTACTGCCTTTGAGTACACCTAAATCTTAATGTTTGCTTCATAGAGAATTTCCCCAACTTTCATATTAAAGACTGAAGAATAATATCTTAACAGTTTCAACATCGAAATTACAGGTTCCTCACGGGCTACAAAAACCACCAATTCTGAAGTGAATAATGATGAACAATAGTTGAAATGGTCCAAATCAAAATGCAACAGATTGAAAGAAAATGATAGTTCCATTTACCAAGGGAAAGGCTGCAATATATAGGAAAAGAAATGGATTCTTGAATAGTAATAGAATAATCTATTAAAGAAAGGTAATCGCCCTTACAATTTCATCAATAATCTATTAAAGAAAGGTAATCTCCCTTACAGTTTCATCAATCTCCCAACCTTCAATCTCTAATGAAGGCCATACATCAAGCAGCAGGTGAGCAGCAGTACCACCACCCTAAATGATTAAGACATTCACTTTCAAACATGAGCCGGCAAGATACCAACTGGGCAGTTGATACGAAACAGCGACGGAAATAAAGAAAAGTTACCAGGCCAAAGATTGCAATTGGACCTTCTGGAATAACAGCTGGCAAACTAACAAACTCATCCTGCATAATGATGCAGTTTGTTTTAGATATTCAAGGGACACACAATTAACATGCAAGATGATGTACATTCGTAAGAGAGGTTTATAAAAATGCTCAAAGAAAGAAAAGAGGAAATAATCATCAAATAGAAATGAGTTAAGTTTATGATCAACAATCAAGGTAATAAATAATTTACAAATGAAGATCATAGAAAAGATAGGAAGAAAGGACAAGGACATGACAGAGGCTTCTTCATAACAATTACATACCCAATATGATCCAGTCCATCGCTCCCCCTCTTTATTAAGGATGCTGTGAACATTATCTGAATGCACAAGTCATTAGCTATACTAAACAAAAATAAAGGTACAATTTTTTTTCCCACTCACAATCACTGCGTCATTAAATTGAAAAGCAGGAAGAAGAAGAAGAATACGCAAAAGGGTAATTAAGTGGGGAGCATACTAGTAGAATCTAAAAGCAACATCCTGGCTTTAGCAGTGTCGACGATTATAATGTCGTTGAACTTGCTTCTCACAGCTGACAGTACTTGATACTCTTCTTCTTGCTCTTGTTCCTCTTCTCGTACTTCTTCCCTAGAACCTTGGGGACTATGAACATGTACCTTGGCCTTCCATCTAACCCATGAACAAGTTGAAGTTACGGAGACAGCTCGTGGCAGTGGAAGATAATTGTTAAAACTTGTTCTGTTATTGGGAGCATAATTTTTAGAGGTGAAGAAGGTCGAGGAAGAAGTAGAAGAATGGTTTAAGAGTTGGGATGACATTGACGCCTGAAATTTGGTTAACGGCAAAGGCAACATGTTAAGCTTTTCTGAGATGATAATCTTAGAAGTTGGCAACTGATAAGGCTACTTATTGTAGTGACGTAGTCAGTCACGAGCTTCTGCTGACCATCGTCTAAGAAAGTTTAAAGTTCTAACTAATGCTGTCAGTCACGAACTTCTGCTGACCACCACCGACGAAAATATTTTACGCAAGTCTTACCAAGTTAATAACCAATTGATTAGATTACTCTTTTCTTTCCAAAGTCCTCAACAAAATTTCTTCAAAGATTGGGCTTGGATGGATAATAGCCATTAAGAATGAGCTGGGCTTTGGTTGTCGATGAACATCTGAACAAGCTTGGCCCAAGGTCACAAGTGCTTGTTTTCTCATTTCAACGTCTCTGTTGGTGAACCCTTCTCCATTTTCGCATAGCTCAAGCCTTAACTAAGAAGAACAAAGAAGCCTTTTTTGGTATTACAATTTACACAGCCAAGCTTGGGAGGTTCAGTTGGGTGAATTTGGATTCAGCTCTCCATCACTTCTGGTCTCACTTATAATGGTTATGTTTAATAATTTTCTTCGATCTTTCTTTTTCTTTTGTTTGATTTACTAAATTCCCACTTCGATCTGAATCCATTTGTTTGTTTTCGTCTTCGTGATCATTTTTTTAGCAATTATTGATTTACATCTATTAGCTTTTTTATGGGTTTGTCTTAAAATATTAGTGTTTGGATAGATCTGGCATTCACATCAAAAGGATTTTGATTGATGAATAAAATTTATGATTAACTGATTGCTATATCCTTCCCCAGACCCCGCTCCTCAGCGGGACTGCAACTGCGTGTTGATGATGATGATTGCTACATCCTTGCGATTTGTAATAATTACCTGTTAAATTTCCAGCTTATATGTGTTTTCTGGTGTGGAGGTTTTATAAGGGTTTACATGTTTGCATTTTTCAGATTCACTTTGTGCTTCTTATTAGTCGACAAGGAAAAGTGAGGTTAACGAAATGGTACTCACCTTATTCCCAGAAAGAAAGAAGTAAGGTAGAGCTCCCAACTTCTCTTACTGCAGATCTTTATTCTGCTTAAATTTTTCTTGTTATTCAGCAGTTTATAGATTGTTTTCCTTGGTGATACACCTTACAGTGAATGATTGCTTCCAATTCTTGTTGCTATTGACACATAGTTTGTCTTCCTTCATATCCTATGCCAGTAGATTTTCACCGTATTATTGCATCAGATTTTCTTCCTCTTGTTTGACTATGATCTGGAATTATACTGATTTTTCACTTAATAATATGCCTAATTGGTGCATGTAACACTATTTTGACCAGGTTATTCGGGAGCTCAGTGGAGTAATTCTGACTCGAGGACCCAAGCTTTGTAATTTTGTTGAATGGAGAGGATTGAAAGTTGTCTATAAAAGGTGAAAAAACAATGAGCCATGTTCAACCTTAATGTAGAATTTGATTAAAATTTTTGGCATATGTAAATTTGATCAACTATTCAACATGTGTATTATGCAGATATGCCAGTCTTTACTTCTGCATGTGCATTGATCAGGACGACAATGAACTAGAAGTTCTCGAGATAATTCATCACTATGTTGAGATTCTGGACCGATATTTTGGCAGTGTGAGTAAAGTCATACTTCACAGCATTCTAGATGAATGCTTGGTTTGTTTTTGAGGCTGTTGATTTCCTAATAATTTTCACTATTCGCTATTGTATGAAATGTTGGAACCTAAAAATTATTCTTAGGAATGATGTTTTATTGGCTAATTTAGACAGTTGGCAGTTGTTTCACATATTTGGACATTTTGATATTTTAGAGAGAATTGTGTTCATCGACCAGTGCACGATAAAATGCTGCACTCCCATCTTTTTAAAAATTTCGATGATAGTATAAGTATTTTTAGGGTATCATTTTTCATTTCTATTTTACTGAAAATTAGCAACTCTTTAACCACATAAATAAGTTTGTCCCATGGTCACTGAATTTTAAGCATGTCCTGTTTTTTTTGTTCATTGATTGATCAACCGCAGACTTCCTGCTAATTTTACCGAGCATTATGCTTGGCATTAGCAACAAAAATTTATCAACTTTCAACATTGTCAAGACAACAATGACCTGGGTTTTATTTGCTTCTTTCTGAAGATTGATATCCTTGTCCTTTGGTTCTGCTTCCAGGTTTGTGAATTAGACTTGATCTTCAACTTCCATAAGGTATTTGTCTTATTTTGCAGTATATATAGATTTGCTCTCCTAAAATTGTGTCCTAATTTTTCCTAAAGATTGACTTGTTCATATACTAGTAAGATTTTGTATCAATAGTAAAAGCGTTCAACTTTGTTGATTACTGTTTTAATGTGGAAGGCGTACTACATATTGGATGAACTTTTGATAGCTGGTGAACTTCAGGAGTCGAGCAAAAAAACAGTTGCCAGGTTAATAGCTGCACAGGTATGGTTTTTTTCTCAACAATGGGTTCAATTCTGTACTTTCCTAGGTTGTGTGAGGATATTGTTTGTTGACCTGCAGGATTCATTAGTGGAGACAGCAAAAGAGCAAGCCAGCTCAATAAGTAATATAATTGCCCAAGCGACGAAGTAGGATGTAAAAGAGCAATGTGCTTTTGTGTTGGTTAACTTCGAAGTCCCAATTTCCAAACCATTTTACTCGTCCTTGTATTTTACTCTAGACCTGAAGTATATATCATGGTTTTTATGATCAAGAATTGTAACTTGGTTGCTCTTGTAATTGCTTGCTGATTTTCTAAGTGGGCCGTTCTAAATGGAGGCCTTTACTCGAACGATGATCTGACAGTGACGAAATTGGAATGAATCAAAAGATGGTCGATACAACCCTTTAAATTATACATGCTTTTCGCGGCTCCAAATCCTCAGTCCCATTGATTCAGGACCTATTCTGTTTCACTACTCATGCTAAGTCATAAATTTTGTTCGGGTTCACAGAAATCTATGGTTGTGCATGAGTAGAACAGAGTAGGTTTTTGATAAATGGGACAGAAGATTTAGTTCCTCTTTTCGGTTTGTTAGGTGAAGCGGTTGAATGTGACCGATCTTTTTTAATAGAGATGTGATCCACATAAATGTGTGGATGAGATGGAGTGGAACAGAGTAGGACTAGAATAACTAATAATGGTAATTTTATGCCCTTTTAGCGGATAGCTGATAGTAAAAAGATTTCAATTGGCTTTATCTAATAGTCTTCAATCTTCATAGTTAGTCTTCTTGTTCTTTATTTATGTTTTTGTTTCTTAATAGTTTGTATGAATTTTTAATTCCTGCTTTTAATTTTATTTTCATCAAGTTTTTAAAATTTATAAAAACAAAAGAAAATAGTTTTTGTTTTCTGTTTTTTTTCATAATGAGTTACTATTAATTAAATATAGTTTATTTAATTATTTAATATATTAATTGTTGAAAGCATTATTAATAATTTAATTTAATTGTATATTTATTTAATTAAAATTAATTATTATATAATTTAATTTTGAATAGTAATTAATTTAATTTAATAATCATTAATAAAATATAATTAAATTTAAATAGTCAAAATATATAAAATTTAAAGAAATGATTTGATAGTTTAAATATATTTGAAATAAATATTAATTTTTAGAATATTTATTTTAATAAAATAAAATAGTTTTTATTGATAATTTATTAAAAATATTATATAAGAGATTAAAATTAATTAGTTAATTAGTTAAAAATAATTTATTTTTAAGTTTTATCTAATATGTAATTATTATCAGTAATAAAAATATATCTTTATTGACATTAACAATCCAATATGTTTTTAATTTAAAATAAACATAAAAAACAGAAAACAAAAATTAAAATTAAAAATTACAATAAAAATGTAGAAGTAAAACCAAATGGCCTGATTTTGGATTCCTACTTTTAACTGATATTTGACAATAAAAAGGAATTGAATTTACTAAGTTGTCTTAGAATTACGCTAATAATATAAATGATAAATTAGTGAGCAAATCTTAAATTGTGCTGTTATTAGTATGCAAAATAATAATAAAAGGTGTTTGCCTGCGTATAATCCAAATTCAACGCATGGTTAACAATATCACACGTAATATTTATTGCGGAAAAAATTGTAAGGCTAAACAAAATTAAATTTGATAAATTTACAACAAACTAAAATGAAATGAATATGCTATTATTTTTCCAAAGGTGACAATTGTTTTGGTAACTTTGAAAAGGCTAAGTTAGAATTTTATGAACATGAAATAGTGAGGTACTCTAAACCTTAAAGTCAAAAGTGAATATGAAACCGTTAGCATATGTTCCAATTATGTGCAAGCTTAGAGCTCAAGCCTCAAGCATTTTTTCATTAGAGAATTGCATCATAAGGGATTTCCTATAATGACTCGAAATATGAAGCTTATTATATCATTTATGAGGAAAGAAACATTGTCGCCTTGAAGGAGTTGAAAGCCAATGATTTCACTTGTAGTTGATCATAAATTATGGATCCATCTAAGCTTATAATGAAAATTGTTATGGTGATGTTCCTTCTTGCAAGTGTAGCCTTGTTAAAGTAACTCTTGTATTTAGTTCCATTTATCAAACAGTTGACACTGCGACTTATGTCTAAGTACTGAGTAATTAATCTCTAAAGACTTCGTGTACTCGTTAAACGCTTTTCTCTCTAGTTATTTAAATTCCTAAGATTTTGAGTTATTTCTCTGCTAATCTTTGATAAAACTAAAGGAAGTTAGGTGTCCCTCTAATAAAATAAACACACACAAGAAGGGAGTGAATTTTGTGTGACTTACATTTTTTTTCGCAAGTTATTTTCAATTCGTATAAAGATAGAGGCATATTAAAAATTAAAACAATAGGAGTTTGTCAGACGATAGTAGCTTGTTAAATGACAGGAATTTGTTAAAGTATGAGTCGTGTTGAAACAATAAAAAGAAGGCGTCTATTAAAATGAAAAGAATCGCCAACAAGTCGAAAACAAAAGAAACATATTATAAAAGTGAAGGAGCTCTTGCTAAACTAAACACGCACACAATATAATAAGGAAATATAAAAGATAAGGAGAGAGAAAAAAAGGACACAGTCGATTTATACTAGTTTAACTCTCAACTCGAGCTTGCGTCCAGTCCCTAAGTATTTAACTTGAGTGTTTCACTATAAAATCAAGTAGTAATTTGACGAATCTCTCCAAGCTCACAAGTTATATTTTATGAGATTCTTTAACCTACCACACTAGTAATATTTCATTAGCCTCTACAAACTCTCAAATAAAAAAGAGGTTTGCTCTATATAAGCTTCAGAAATCTCTCTCAACAAAATTTTACTTTGTAACACACAAGAGAATTTTCTACAAATATATCACTTTCAAGAATGTATATGCTTTTGATGAGTTTTGACAGTATGGCTTTGCAAGCTCCTAAATCATTTCATTCATGTTTACAGTTGCATTAGCTATTTCTTAAATAGATAATTTCTTCAACTAGCCGTTGCTTCATCTTATATCCTTAGCCAACTGGATAGATTTAAATCTGATTACCTTCGATGTCATCTTTGCCAAAAAATCTTCTAGTAATCACAAGACTAATATATGTCCTTAGTAGGATTCTTTTGGATAAACTATTTCTAATAAGACAAGTGCATAATGAAGGTTCTGGTAAGAAAGAAAGCGTATTTCTTATGATTTTATTTTCTCTTGAGAATAAGACAATTAATTATACAAAGAAATAAATCCAATTTGAATTTTAAAATAATATACAATTATCATCGAAATCATTAATCATAATCCTTGAACTAACAATCTCCTCCTTTTTGATGATGATAAGTAATAATAGATATATTTTTAAAATTAAAAAAGATAATAGATGATTTTGAAAAGGTACCTGTGACTTTTATATGTTTAGACATAATTAGAAGGAGCTTGTCTCTTAAGAAATGAACCTATCGTTTATATATCACAGATTTTCATAAGTTCAACAGCATAATCAATCATATATAATCAAGGCAACATTAAGAAATACACATTGAGAAATATATCATCATATATGTAGAAATATGCAAGAAAAAAAATCCACATAAACTCTCCCCCTTTGTCAATATCAAAAAAATAAAGTATAGGGAGGAAGTGAAAAAAAATAGATTGAATTAGAGGAAAAGAGTAAATACTACATTAAATGGAATCATTAGTATAAATAAGCCAAATAGAAAGCAAATTGCAACAAAGTTATTTAAAAGGTTCAAAGATTCTTCTGAGCAAAATCTGCATGTCAAGAAGTTAATTTTGCGTTGATTCTCCATATTATCTATTTGTTCTCACATTTGTTCTTGATTGGCTTGAAAATCCTTCAACTATTGTTAAATATTTTCCCTATTTTCATTTTGAGGAGGAACATGAGTTTGTTGGTCCAGAGCATGATCTAAGTTTTTTTACTACTCTTTTAGATCTTTTGTCTAGCTATACATTGTTTTGCAATTTGTATCCAAATTGATAATGAATAGAAAGGGTGAAACTTAGCGGAAGCATACCAATTCAGATTTGCAAAAGGAATTTCATAATGGTTGAAATTTTTGGCGAGCAACATTCCATAAGGTAGATAACCGATTGTATTTTTATGATTCCCCTTGTCCCCCATGAACCTTAAGATCATAGTTAGAAGATTCATTATATTCCCTTTTAAAGAATTATACACCACATAAGTGTCCAGCATGCTGCACCTTTTAACTGAGCTACTCCTGGGAAAAATTGAAGTAGCTAAAAGCAATGCAAGGCATTGTAGTATTAAGTCTAATTATCTGCTCCAGGGTTTTTTGTGTTGGGTGTTTCCAGAATAAATGCAAATGAATTTGACAATTTCGACTATCTCTAGATAAACAACTTCTCACTTATGACAACGAAAATTAGTTCTTCCCACAGGAGCTACTTCCAATATATCTCCTAAGATTTCCTTAGAAATTAAAAATTCATATTTATTCACCCGTGAGATAATGACAATCATCATCATCATCACACCTAGTCCGAAATCCTGTAATGAAGCGAGGTCTAAGGAGGTCTGATAGTACGCAGGCTTACCCTTATATAGTAGAGAGATTGTTTCCGGTAGACTCACATACAGATGAGACAATAAAAGAATGATGCAGGTTAAAGAGTAGTAAATAAAATTATAATAAATACATAAAAAATAAAAATAAAAAATAACTAAAGGATATACCTGATATGGTGTCCAGAACTGCTAGTACCTGATAAGCTTTAAAGTCCGGCTCTTCTTGTCTCTAGTTAAGCTAGGAGTCCTCGCTCAGAAACGCTAAATGCATGACAAATCCTATGGTTTTAGATAACCTCGCGGGCTTTTTCCTCATATACCTATCCTAAAAATTCAAGTTGTAGGCTCGAAAGCCTTAGCCAGGACTTACAACTAGAAAGGACAGAAATGACATTGGATTAGACTTCCTATGCAATAACTACATAGTGTGAGCCTTAAAGTAAACATCTCCTAATAACTAAGTCAACTGTATTGGTGAATTTTAAAGGGTATCCTTTACTCTTATCCACTCATGCCAGACTTTTCTACTTCTAGCCACTGCCTCAGTAATTGTCAACTCTGATATATCTTTCTTGATCACTTCCCTCTAGTTCTTATAAGGTCTCCTTTTATTCCTCTTATAGTCACTAAGGGTTATTTTCTAACAGCATCGTACCAGAGCATCAGAGGCCTTCCTACGCACATGCCCAAACCACCTAAGCCTGGTCTCTGTCAACTTGTCGGCAATACTAGCTACCTTTAGTCTATCTCTCACAAATGATTCAGGACCTTATCTCTTTTGGTAATGTCACACATTCACTTAAGCATATGCATTTTTGCTATCAACAATTGTCTTGTATGTCTATGTTTGACAGGCCAACACTCTATCCCATATAACATGGTTGGCCTAATCACCATTTTATAAAACTTCCATTTGAGTTTTAAAGGAATCTTTTTATCACATAAAACCTTTGATGTATTTCTTCATTTGACCCACCCAGACCTAATACAATGTACTATAATGGCATCGATATTACCATCTCTTTGAATGATGGACCAGAGATATTTAAAACTCAATTTCTGTGGTATGATGTCCGTACCAATTGCTACCGTCACCTCATATACCATCTGGCTTTCCAAAAAGTTGTATTCTAAATACTCTGTCTTAGTCCTGCTCATTTTAAAACTTTTTGATTCTAACGTTTCTCTCCAATATTCTAATTTGAAATTGACCCCCTATTTGGTCTCATCCACCAGGAAAATATCGTCAGCAAATAACATACACTAAGGTTCCTACACTAATGTGAACAATAAAGGGCTTAAGGTGGAGCCTCGATGTAGTCCCACACCAGTAGAAAATGCTTCTTGTCTCCTCCTATTATCCTTACGCTAGTTAATGCTCCTTTATACATATCCCTAATTACGCTGATATAAGTTATAGGAATGCCCTTTGCCTCCAAACACCTCCATAAGAGTTCCCTAGGAATCCTGTCATACGCCTTCTCCAAATCAATAAAAACTATATGCAAATCCTGTTTTTGTTTCCTGTAGCATTCCATTAGTCTACGGAGTAGGTGTATTGCTTCTATCATGGACCTACCAGGTGTAAATCCAAATTGGTTCGCCAATATAGAAACAACTTTCCAGATTCTCTTTTCAATTACCTTCTCCTACAGCTTCATGGTGCGACTTAATTTGATGCCTCTATAGTTGTGACATTATTGGATGTCCCATTTGGCCTTGTATAAGGGAATCAACCTACTTAATCTCCATTAATCCAACATTTTGGCTGACTTGAGGATCACATTAAAGAGCTAAACTAACCACTCAATGCCGACAACTCCTATTCTCTTCCATACCTTTATAGGGATCTCATCCGACCCTAAGGCCCTTTCATTCCTTAACCTCCTCAAAACCTTTGTAATTTCTCTCCTTGTGACCCTTCCACATGAGGACCTGTTAAGAGCATGCTCTAACACGGAGGGGTTTGCCTAACTTTATGTTGACCATTATGCCTTCATTATATAGGCCATAAAAGTATCTCTGTCATCTCCTCTTGATGACTTGGGCCTTTGTGAGTACCTGTCCTGCTTTATCACGTATATAGTAGACTTGGTTGAAATCCTTCGTCTTATGTGCCTTATCACTGCTAGCTTGAAAATTTTTTGTGCTCCCTTGACCGTATCCAAATCTCTGTACATAGTCTTGTATGTTTCTCCTTTAGCCACTGAAATTGTCTTCTTTACCTTCTGTTTTGCCAGTCCATACCTTACTCTATTAGTTTCCTGCTCCTTCTCTATTGTACTTGCTAAAAGATCTTTAAAAGCTCTCTTTTTCGCCTTTACCATCCCCTAAACCTTGTCCGACCACCACTAAGATTCCATCCGCCTACCTCCCTTCCCTTTGGATACACCTAGGAGTTTTTAGCGGATTCTCTCACTATGGGGGCTACTCCCTCCCACATTTGATTCGCATCCCCACTAATAAACCATGTTGTATTAAACCAAATTTAAGTCTTAAATTGTTCCACCATTTCCCTTTTGAGCCTCCACCATCTAATTTTACGACATTGATTGGTAAATTTTTATGACCTCCATCCCTTATGTAACAGCCCAGTCCACCCACTTGCAGATATTGTCCGCTTTGGGCCTTAGCCCGCACGATTTTACTTTTCCCCTTCTGACTCGGAGGGAAGGGATGAAAACGCGTCCACAAGGGAAAGGTTTCCACACCCTTATAAAGAGTGCTTCGTTCCCCTTTCCAGTCGATATGGGATGGAAATGATCCTTCATCCTCCCCTTTTAGGGGGCCAGACGTCCTCGCTAGCATATCGCTCGGGTACTGGCTCTGATACCAAATGTAACAGCCCAGTCTACCCACTTGCAGATATTGTCCGCTTTGGGCCTTAACCCGTACGGTTTTGCTTTTCCCCTTTTGACTCGGAGAGAAGGGATGAAAACGCGTCCACAAGGGAAAGGTTTTCACACCCTTATAAAGAGTGCTTCGTTCTCCTTTCTAGTCGATATGGGATGGCAATGATCCTTCATAGTTGTAACATCCCATTACTTGTGGTAGGGTTAGAATAGTAAATGTGAGTGATCTATGAGAGGCTTAAAAATACTTCTTTATGCTCATGCATAGTATGCCGTACATATATATATATGACTAGTGAATTTATTTGCACGTGAAAATAATTGTACATGCATTCATGAATAATTTCGGGTA
>JAOSBK010000005.1:36967488-36992376 GCA_027568895.1 Erythroxylum shatona | reverse complement strand
CCCCGAATGTCTCCAGTTATAAGGATCATAACTTTTGACTATGATATCCAAAATTTACAAACTTTATACCGTTGGAAAGATAAAAGAAATATCTACAACTTTGAAGAAGGAAAGTTTGCCAAAATCTATCTATATCAATTCTAAATTTGCTCCCGATTCTATCTTCTGCTTTTCTTCATTTCACTTTCTATCGTCTGCTTTTTTTCCCCAAAACATCTCCACTTATAAAGATCATAACTTTTGACTCTCATATCCAAAATTTACAAACTTTATACCGTTGGAAAGATAAAAGAAATATCTACAATTTCCAAAAGGAAATTTTGCCAAAATCTATCTAGATCAATTCCAAATTTGCTCCCGATTCTATCGTCTGCTTTTCTTACTTTCACTTTCTATCGTCTGCTTTTTTTGCCCAGAACGTCTCCACTTATAAGGATCATAACTTTTGACTCTGATATCCAAAATTTAAAAATATTATACCGTTGGAAAGATAAAAGAAATATATACAACTTTTTAGAAGGAAAGTTTGCCAAAATCTATCTAGATCAATTCCAGATTTACTCCCGATTCTATCATCTGCTTTTCTTCCTTTCACTTTCTATCGTCTATTTTTTTTTTCCCAGAACATCTCCACTTATAAGGATCATAACTTTTGACTCTGATATCCAAAATTTACACTGTTAGAAAGATAAAAGAAAGATCTACAACTTTCTAGAAGGCAACTTTGCCAAAATATATCTAGATCAAGTCTAGATTTGCCCCTAAATTCCGAAGACAAATTTTTCATTCATACACCAACACTGCACCCAATTCTTCACTTCATGACACATTTTGAGACTCTTAGATACAGAATTGAAATTCAATGTCTTGATACAAAATGTAGCCATATATCTCTAGTTTAATCCAAATTAAGAATCATCTCGTTTGGATAACTATAGAAAACGTTGTGGATAAAAGACTGAAGCATACTCAGTCAACATTGTCTAGATCACTACCAAATCTTGTTTCTAAATCTTTCCTTATCACAACTCATACCAAGATCACTCTTTCTACTCCTTCTACTCCTCATTTTCAATAAAATCACATTTAATACCATTTATACCCAGAAGTTGTCAATGAATGCATGTACCACTTTTTATGTGAAAACATTCCGTATTTATGTGCATATATGCTAACATGATGCATGAGCAAGAAAATGCATTGTCTTAATCTCTTTGAGTTCATAAATACTGAAAGTTCGGGTCCTAAACCTTAATATGGGGACGGGATGTTACAATTTAGGTACTAATAGATGCTCTTTATCATATGAGTTAGTTGCTATTATCGAAGGTAGTGCTTCATCAAATATCACATGTATTGATTATTCTATCTTCTTTGTTCTTTTTATTATATAACCCAAATCCTTTACTAGCGATATTGTAGCCCAAGAAAATAGCTTTATCTGATCTCGCATCAAACTTTCCAAGGTTGTCTTTTCCATTATTTAGCATGAAACACTTGCACTCGAATGCTCGAAAGTAAACAACATTTGGTTTTCTTCTTTTCCACTACTTATAAGAGGTCTTTTTTAGAATAGGTCTTATAAGACATCTGTTAAGTACATAACATGCTGTCGATACCTCTTCTACCCAGTATCAATGAGGTAGTCCACTTTCATATAGCATGGTCTTGGTCATATCATCTAAAGTTTTATTCTTTCTTCTCTACAACTGCATTTTACTGAGGCGTCCTTGAACAAGAGAAGTTGTGAGTTATACCATTGCTGTCAAAAAATTCTTCAAACTTTCTGTTATCAAATTCTCCTTCATGATCGTTCCGAATTGAAGTGATGCATTGCCCTTCTTCTATCTAAATTTTTGTATAAAGCTTCTTAAAAACTTCAAAAGCATAATCCTTATTTGATAAGAAATAAAACCATGTAAATATGGAGTAATTATCTACTAGAACAAAACCATAATGTTTACCACCAAAACTCTAAGTCCTAATAGGACCGAATAAATCAATGTGCACAAGTTTAGGTGGCTGGTTAGTAAACATAATATTTTTAGGAGGAAAGCTACTTTTGACTATTTTACCTTTTAAACAAGCTCACAAACCTTATGCTTTCGAACTTTAAGAACGGTAGTCCTCTTACTAACTCGTTTTTGGACAATTTTGATAGAATGCTCATGGTGACATGTCTAAACCTTCTATGTTAGATAAACGAATCCTTTTCTAGAGAGATAAAGCACTTGATACTTTGTGATGAAATGTCTCCAGTTGAGCACAATATAAATTCTGATTTCTAAGACCAACAAATACAATATTATCATTATGAATATCAACAATTTCACAATGAGATACATAGAAAATGACTTTTTAACCTTTGTCACATAGCTGACTCACACTCAACAAGATATGTTTCAAACAATCAACAAAGAGAATGTTATTAATGGAGGTAGAGTCAAAATTACCAATTTTATCAATTCCAATGATCTTTCCTTTATTTTTGTATGCAAAGATAATAATACCTCTATTTTTTTCAACATAGATGAGGTGCAATATTTCACTTGTCATGTGTCTCGATCAACCACTATTAACTATCCGTTGATTCTCTCTTATCTCCATTTTGAAACATATCTGTAGAAAGCATTATCTCATTTTAGGTACCTAAATTTTTCTGGGTCCTTTCGGGTTAGTAGTTTGACCTTTTGACCTCCAAGCATACATCTGAGATAATTTCTTTTTACAAAAATTATAAGAATGACTAATGTGACCATATTTACCACAGTAATCGCACAAAACAGATGAATGATAGTTATGATTTTTTTCCACTTAGCAGATTCCTATTGTCTTGGCTATAATGTTGGGTTTCGATTGTGCATCACATATCAGAAAATACACAACAAAAAATAAAATGAAACCTAGGAAATACAAAATCAAACATGCGCCATTAGACATAGTATGAAAAATGAAATTAAGATGTGTATCTTATAAATTCCTTCGTTCTTTGTTGTCTTCACCTCTTCAGGTTATTGTAAACCACAACGACCAAAGGAGGACATTTCTAATGATATCCACATAAAGAGTAAAGCCTGAAACCTCTTAGGAAGAATGGTTAGAATGCACACAAAGTGCTAGCCTTGATGTATGTTATTAAGAGAATAGTTTAGAGAATAAGTGTGTGCAAGATGAACTCTTCACATTTCTCACTAGTTTTCTTATAATACTGATAAATGTAAATTGTTTCATGTTTTAAGGTATAGTTTGATATGTGTTTAGTTGTTAATTCAATCATTTAGTATGTGTTTAGGTTAGAATTGTGTTAGTTTGTTAATTATTTATGTTTGGAGTGTTTTATGGGTTACTACAAGTATTTGAGCTTAATTATTATATTTTTGAGGTACCTTGATGTGTTTGCTAGTGTTTCAAGGTTAGAATCAAAGAATGAAGAAGTTTCAGAGACATCTGAGCCTAAACATTGACCCATGATTATAGTATATCAAGCCACGATTGTGACAGAAGCACTAGGGTTAGCCTACGACATAGCCACGGTGGTGACAGAAGCATAAGGAATGGCCCATGATCATAGCCTGCATGCTACGATTTTGACAGAAGGCTCGGATGTGGCCCAAGATTATGGCCTGCATCGACACGCAGACACTTAAAAATCAAATTTTGAAAGATTTTTTTGGACTTTTCAGCCCTTAAAAAGACCCTAAGGCTGCTCAGAACACAAAAGGATATTTAAAGAACAAGAAAAGAAGCAGAGAGCTTTTGTATCAACTACCTTGAGAAACCCTAGAGAGAATTCATTGAAAGATAGAGGAAGAGAAGCAGGAAGCGAGAAGAGGAGAAGAAGCTAACTCGACCTACTTCCCCGATCAGGAGGTTTCCTGATGTCGCTGCCTCCTATCCTCCATGTCGATTTTATTTCATGTTTATTTTCAGTTTTATCATTGTATATAATGGATTGAATAGTTGATGATATGATCAAGAATGTTGAGGATGTTATAAACTCACATTTGGAGTTTTATTCTTGAATTTATGAAATCTAATTGTTTATGTGTTTATTAGATTTGTTATGGTTTGATTTCGCGATTGCATAATTCGGTAATAAATTGAGAGGGTGAATAGAGTGAAAAATGATTAAATTGGACTAACGAGAGTTAGGTAATTTAATAAAATAAGAATCGAATCAAATTGAGAAATTGTGCAAACAGAAATCTTACATAGGTTTTCGATAGTTTATTAGAAAGCTTCAGAACTAATTAAGATTTAGGATAAGTTGTGAATTGAGAAATAACATCTTCCATAATCGTATTAGGGTTACGATTTAGGCTTAATGGTTATAACTTGAGAGAAAGTAATCAACCTTAGGATACTCTAAAACTAACAATCCGATAATTCATAATCAGTTAATTTAGCATTAAGGATAGGTAAAATTCCCTTTCTCTCAATTAATAGT
Organism: Erythroxylum shatona; assembly: GCA_027568895.1. Taxonomy (NCBI): domain Eukaryota; kingdom Viridiplantae; phylum Streptophyta; class Magnoliopsida; order Malpighiales; family Erythroxylaceae; genus Erythroxylum; species Erythroxylum shatona. The sequence goes on along the minus strand of JAOSBK010000005.1, from coordinate 36,987,929 downwards.
TTCTTTCGGTTGATTGTTGGGTATGTTGCAACTGTATAGAAATTAGTATTTTGTGTTTGATTCTTAAATTATTTGATTGAATTAAGTTTTCGTTCTTTGTTTCGTGCAATTTGAATTTATATTATTATTTTTGGCCTTAGATTTTAGGATTAGATTAAGTCCCTCCTCGTGTGATCGACACCTTTAGTGTTATGCTAACGAACCGTGCGTTTGCGAATTATCGAAGGTTATTAATTAAAAATTACACACAACAAACACCTGATCAAGTTTTTGGCGTTGTTGTTGAGGAGATGATTAGTTTAGTTCTTGTAATCTAAGGCTTTTTCACCATTTTTTGTGTTTAAAAAAAATAGAGAAAGAAGATTGGGGGCGTAAAGTGAAGATACATCAAGACATCTTAGAATGAGAATGAGACATCTAAAGAGCTAGATGCTAAGAAGAAATTGAAGGAACAATGATAAAGAATAGATATTATAGGAAGCAAGGAACTTTTGCGAACTACAATAAGGTACAGTATGATTGGGGAAGTAACAATCCTTATTAGAACATGTACACTCCAAGGTAGCAGAGTCACCCAAATTTTTATTGATCCAATAATGTAAGGACTCATGCTTTACACTCTAACGTTAGTAAAATGATATTTAGTATACCTTGAGTGAAGTGCAAATATAGTAACAAAAATGACAATATAGACTTAAATTTTTTGTGAAACATTAAGGTAAAAATCAATACTTTAGCTAACGTCTAAACAAATCATTTTTAAGATTACGATAGTGACAGTTAGGTCTAATTCTTAGCTATGACACTACATAAGTCAAATGGATAGCTCAAATACTATTAAGTGAAAACCTAACTTCATTTGAGTTTAAGGTTTTAGTAATATCTTTCTAAAAGTATTAAGGTCTAACGTGATACCATTGACAAGAATTTATGTAAGCCTTTTGAAAAATGTTAAGGAACTATTTAAACCGTCGACACTTACTTCACCTACTAAACTTATGTGAAGAGATTAGTGTTTTAAAGGTACAGACCTGATTTGAGTAGATTCAACCAAACTTAGAAGACAGTTTCAGTGTATTTAAATCTGGCTTTGTCTGTGCGAAATTAAAAGTACATAGTTCAACTTTCGACCCAACACATTAATATATAGATTGTAACTGTGTAAATGGCATTGCATAGATTTAAGTTTGAGGTACAAAACCAAGAGTTAACTTTAGGAACAAAATTAAGCTTGTTCAAATATTGATCTTACGTCCATTATTTAAGTGAAATTACATGTGGAATGAACCTTCAAATGAGAGGAAGCGAGAGATAGCCCTCTTTCACGAGCGAAGCCACACAATCATCAAGCATTTGTTGAATGGACTTGAACTCCTTGAATCCTAGGCTTTTCAACTTTGAGGTGTTGAAATCATAACGTGGTCTACTTGATTCCTCAAACCTGGCAATGTATACTTCCAACCACTATCATGATTCTTCAACCTCAAAATAACTTGTTTACAGTGTTGAAGAGTTGAATTGGGTATTGATACCCAATATATATACATGAGAAAACTCAATTATATGTAGATCTTTTGATTTGATTAATGTATACTTATCAAGCAAGCTAGGAATATTGCATCTAAAAACAAGTCCATTTAGTTCCTAATAAGACGAACCTCTTTGGGATAGGCAGTGAGGGATAGCGAGCAGATAAAATGGATACCAATTCATTGTTGTCTAATACTATTGAGCTACAAAGGTATCGGCCACTGGCACTCTCCTGCTCGTAAACAAGGATGTGGCATTGTGCAACGTCGTCTATGTGGACGTATCCCATTCTTCCATGCCATTGAAATCTGTCCACTTGTCCTGTTAATTTCCTTTTAGCAACATCAAAGTAATAACTAAATGCAATATATATTAAGCCGTCTAAACATGAAAGTTTGAGAGATTACAAGGGGGAGTAAATTAATTGCATATCTACCTTGAAGCAAGCCAAGGACATCCAATGCAGTGGAACATAAATCAGGTGGCAAGCTAGGCCCAACCACGAATGAGGGAAGCACTGTGACCAAATCAATATCATTGTCGTTGCAGAATTCCCACGCAGCTCTTTCAGCTAGGGTTTTGGATAACACATACCATAGCTTTCCCATCAGATGATGAGACCCATGCACGTACATAGAGTAGATGTTAAACATGACCAACGTTGCTTGATATGTACATGAATGTAATGCAATGTTCTCCGGTATATGTGCTGGATATTTATACCTGCAGTTTCTCGCAGAGATCCACAGAGCTCCATGATGACTCGTCAAGGGGTATTTTCGGGTCAAAATCGTCTCTTACTCGCATTGTTGATGATGATGAGGTGAGAACCACACGCCTTAGAGATGAGTTCTTCTTGCAGGAGCGCAAAAGATTGAGTGTCCCCTCAACAGCTGGTGCCAAGATTTCTTTCTGAATGTGAAGAAATTAAAACCAATTCTTTGCATTATGTCATATTGTCCAATTAATAATTCTTCTGTGACCCAACATCATGAAATGCAAGAGATTATACATAAGCAATATCAGATTTTCAGAAAGAAAAACTGGCATTTAAAAAAATAAACAGTTGGACATGAACGTGCCTTTGGATCAGACGATGGTCTCAGGACAGGTGAAGCGGTGTGGAACACACCATGGCATCCCTTGACTGCTTCATCGAAGCTACCCTCTAACATTAAATCGGCCTTAACCAGTTGGAGTCTCTCCTTTGCGCCTTCTAGCTTCCACAGGTGCGTTAATTTCCTCTCATTACCAGGATCCCTTACTGTTCCGATCACCTGGTATCCGGCTAAGAGTAGTCGCTTGACAAGCCAAGAAGCTAAAAAGCCAGAAGCCCCTGTCACACAAACTTTGCCCTTCGTTCGATTCATCGTCTTATTGCTTGACCTCTGTTGGCTGGAACTCGAGATATGGAAACAATATAAAGAGAGCTAGTGAGGGCTTTGGAGGAAGAAAGAGCGCATGAAGGGTAGTTCTGGAGAAGGTAGAGAACATTTTATGCGTGTGAAGGGTACTATTACACATACAGGATGAGATGACTGTAAGTGTGACTCATACTGGTCACATCAGGTACAACACGACGAGCTCTTGTTAAAGGGGGTAATTAGTCACCATGGTGCCGGTGCCGTTAGGCTGTGGCCCTGACAAGATAGATAATTTAAAAAATTTGTATTTAAAACTCATTTTATGTTGGTTTCGAATCAAGTATGATTAATTAATTAGTTTTGTTGTTCTTCAACCATATGCAATGTATTGAAATAGCTTCATATAATGAAGTACATACATGTTGCCTACTCCCATCAAAACCCAAACAACCCACAATTAAGTCACTAAACTCACACCAGGTATGATACAAAAGCGACACCTCATGATATAGACGAGTCTACTATGATCTAGATGCTTTTGGAATCAAATTTGTACAAGTCTTCTGTGGGGGTTTTCCTAGTGTCTTATGATAAAAGGATAAAGATCGTGACAAGGATAAATATGATTTGTTGAATATTTATCCTATTATATGGCCCTAGCTATAATTTTCTTATTTTTATCGTAGTTTGGTATACAACTTAGATTAGTCTTGTCTTATCATATCTTTTCTGTAACAATCCCCACTACAATAAAAGACATTTTTGGTGACGTAAACTTTCTTTACTGACTAAAATTTGTTGCAAAAATATTTTAGCAACAGTAAAAAGTCGTCACATGAATGGTTGTCAAATCTTGGTAGTAAAATATTATTTGCAACGTTTTCACAAAATCGTCGCACAATATATTTTGCTTTGATCATGGATTTGTCACAAAAAGGGATAGCGAGGATTAAAAAAATCATTTTTTGAGAAGTTAGGATAAAGAAATTGTTGCGGATGATGTATTGTGATGTTTCTTTTTCGTGGCTAAACATTATTAGTTTCGTTAACATATGCGTAGATAATAATATTTAGTGATGATTTATTTTTGATAGCAAAATATATTTAGCTACTTTTAGAACATAGGTAAAGGTTATTGGTGATGTTTTATGGAACATAACTAAAAAGTTTTGGTGACGATTTTGTAATTGTAACTAAAAGTTTTTTTGTAATTGTAACTAAAAGTTTTGTTGGTGAATTTTGATTTTTGGACTACACTTTCCTATTGACAATTTATCATTTAATTATAATTATTGGTAGCATTTTTTAATCCATCTTATTGTTTGTAACATTGTTTTAATTATAATTAAATTGTTTGAATGATTGTTGGTAACATTGTTTGAATTATAATTAAGTAAACGAAAATAAAAAAGAAAAGTAATTAAAAATTAGAGGCATTTTATATAAAAAATAAAGTGTAATTAAATGTTAATTACAAAAGTTAACCAAAAAACTTATGTACAAACTAAGACTCCTCCTCATCATTACTACTACTTACATACTTTGACCATCTTTTTAAGCTTGGTTAACTCTCGTTTAGTACAGTTTAATTTTTGTTGATTACATTATAATTTTTCTTCAATACGTTCTAATTTTTCTTCGGTATAATCTAACTTTTCTTCATCATATTGTAATTTAGTCTTAAACGACTGATTTTCCCCTTGAAGTGTTGTTACATATGTTGGTCTTGATGACGAAGAACCAATTAACTTAGGCCCCAAACCTAAGACCTTTGATGTGGCCTGATCTTATACTAAGGACGTTGTTGCAAATGTCATTTATATTTGGCTCATTTCTGTTAGACAATGATCTTTACAACAACTTTTGCATCTTATTCTAAAATTTAAAAAAGAAAATCAAGATTTAATTAAAACATTATTAGATAGTACTACATAAATAAATAAACTTAAACTTTAAAATTTTTATACTTACATAATTATTCTCTGCTTCTTTAGATGCCTAACCTTCACTTTCCTTGTAGTGTGTCAGTTTGTAAAGTGTGATCCTATCACACTTTTCTCCATGTAATTGATTCTGACTTTATTTTATGAAAAAATTGAAACATAATAGATAATATTGTATTTACTGATATAATAATAACTTCTAAATAAAGAACTTACAAATTCTTTTCGTACGACAACAAATGATTTGGAGCTGGTGTTATGAGGAGTTTTCATTTTTCCTCTGTTAACCTTGACTTTCTCACACTTTTCTTAAATAAAGAAAAGAAATAGTTATTAAAATGTGTAACCTTAAATAGTTATTAATGGAAGTAAATATGAAGAGAAAGGAGACAAACTTTAATCTGGAGTCACCCGTTCGGGAACATGTCTCCTTGCCTCCTCATTCGAAGGAAAAGACTTGTAGTATTTATGGAATCAATAATGATGATCCTTCTCCCTTTGTTTCAATAGTGAACTCACATAGCTTGAAATTTTGGGGTTTTTTATGTCGACGATATTAAGCTTCATCTGTGAACAACATGTAAAAGTTAAATTAATTTTTAAATAAGTAAAAAATGAATATAATTAAATAAATTGAAAAACTACCAAAACTTTGTCTAAAACATTCTGTAACAAGTTGTCTTGCTTCAAATGTTTGGCATGTTGAAGGCAAGACAATTCAGTCTTGACAATGACACCCAACTCACTAGATAATTTAGCCAATTGAATCTTGTCAACATGATGACCTTGCATGGTATCAATATGTGTAGACAACTTGCTGTTCATTGCAACATTTATGCATTGCAACTCAGAATTTTTAGTGATACCTCTACCTCTTTTTTTGATGCTGATATTCGAAATTGACAACAAAAAATAATTATAAGAAAAAGCACATTAAACATGTAAATATATATTTAAGCATAAGTCTAATTATAGGTAGTAAAGATTAACGATCTGAAGATCCCTCAACACTAGTTGAGGTAAATAGAGGTTGTTACTGACTGTCTTTATTGGTAGATGAACTTGGTGGTTATTGTTCGATAGGGTCGAATTAATCTAGTTGTTGTGGGGTCAGATCAATTTCGGTAGTTATCACCTTGTTGCCCTTATTTCTACCAGATGCCATTATATTGAATAATTATAACTGAAATATCAATATTACGTATAAACATAAGTTAACATTCCACATTAATATAACTTCAACATGAACATTCTACATAAATATAAGTCAAACATCAACATTCTTAAAAAAAACATTACTCAAACATTAACATTCCACATAAACGTAACTCAAACATCAATATTCTGTATAATCATAAAACAACAACATCTGCATAATATAAGTAAAACACCTCCGCATTAACATAACTTAAACACTAACATTCCGCATAAACATAACTCAAACACCAACATTCCTTATAAACATAACTAAAACAATAACATTTGGCATATATTATTGGTATGAAGCTCTATTGTATATATATTATTAGTCGTCCATGTTAATAATACATTGAAGAGATTTCTACTATAATTCTTTTATGGTATCTGAAAAGTGGTCTAACAATCCATGGTTGATGTCATCATTATTTTAGCCTCTACTACTACAACTTAAAACACATTCTCTTCTTCACTAAATGTTGCTCAACAATTACCTATACAACCAAATGCCACCAATTATCTATTACAGAAAGCCCAATTGATGCCAATATCAAACAGCTACAAATTACCTTATCATATCGATGGTATAGTAACATCTCCTCTGTAAATCGTTAATAATGAACCAAACCATGTATATGATTTATAATCAATAAATGCTTGGTAAAAGATTGCAACCATGTATGCTACTAGTTCAAGAGTTTAAACGAGAACTATAAAGTCTAAACTCTTCTACCTAAAGATAGAAAATTAATAGTTAATCACTCAGTATTTGTAGAGAGTAAAAGGTATACTTGATCAACTCATTACATTGAAAAGCTTAATTTCAGAAGAAGATCTTGTACAACTCATAATTGGTGGTTTACGCAATTGATATAAGGCCTTTTCTGACGTCTTCAACATCATTCTGGTATCTTATTGTGACCTATCTGGACTTCTTCTCAATAAAGAAGAAAATTTTGTCAATGAAAAAGATGTTATAGTCAAAGAAAGTGTTCAAACAATTGCTCTTTATACTAGTCATCAAAGCAACAACTTAGGCCGACAACAAAATTTTGCAAGAGGAATAGGTGGATGATCTATATGAAAGGGAAGGGGAGGCGAAACTTATTAAATAGTTTAGGATAATACAAAAATCCAAATAACAACAAAACTATATGTCACAATTTTCATGGACATGGTCATATAGCACGACAATGCACAACTCTAAGAGCACAATCTCATCAAGCCACAAACATTACACCTTTTATCGATTATGCCTCATCAATAATTCCTTTAAACATGTATAATTGGATTAAGGAAGTAGGAGCAACACATCACCTTATTTCCGTTGCGAGAAATCTTATGTCTCATGTTGACAGGGGGTACTAGCACCATTGCCATGATGGCAAGTTTGTTACAAAAGAATCGACCACCTTAGTGTTTGTTAAGATCAATGTAACTAGCTTATTTCCTTTTGTAACTATGTATATATATAGTCTTCCAAAGAGAGAATGTAACAAAATTTATATTTTTCGTTCATTGTTCCCAGCTAAAGTTGAATAAAACACTTGTTCTCTCTCTCAATTCTCTGTAGTTTTCTCCATAGCTGTCTGCTTATGACGCAACGTATAGCGTTTGATTGTTCAAAGATTATACTAAGCCCTTTGAAGAACCAAAGAAAATTCAATAAAAATCTGAAATAATGTTTTCAACATAAAAAAATTATCACCAAGTGACTACAAAAGATAATATAAACTCTAAAAGGTGAAAACCTAAGGATAAAATAGTCTTTTACTAATAAAACAATTAAAACTATTAAAATACTAGTAGAACTTCGTGTCAATGTCCTCCACTTATAAAGGACTCGTCTTTGAGTGCACGAAGTCCTCTAGGTATAATGGATTATCGGAAGTATGGAACTTGGACAAAATTTCTCTATTGAAAGTGTTGGAGATCCCCATACTATGTGGAAGGTCTATGATATAGACGTTGTCATTAATCTTTTTTAATATCTTGTACGGTCCATACTTCTTCGGTTGTAGTTTACTGTATGCTTCTATAGGAAACCTCGCATTGGTTAGGAATACTAGGACTTGATCTTCCACATCGAATGTCTCTAGTCACCTATATTTATTAGCTGCTTGTTTGTACCATTGGTTTGGCGCTTCCAATTTTTTTACCTCTTAGTGTATCGCTACCACTTGTTTGGTCATATGCTTAGCGAAAATATTGGTCCCCTCAACTTTAGGTAGCTTGAGCAAGTCTAATGTGTATTGAGATGCCTTGGTATAGACAATAGAGAATGGTGATTTAACCGTCGCATTATGGATGACATTATTATATGCAAACTTTGCTTGAGGTAGTGCAAAGTCCTATTGTTTTAGCTTGTTCCCATAAATAGTGCGAATTAAGTTTCCTAGTGTCCGATTGATAGCCTTCATTTGCCTATCAGTTTGTGGATGGGTTGTGCTATTGAAATTTAAAGAAGAATCGAGTAACTTCCATAAGGTACTCTAAAAGTAACTAAGGAACTTACTATCACAATCCGAGGCAATGGTGTTGGGTACTCTATATAGGCGAATCACTTCTTTAAAAAACAATCGGACAACACCGATTGCATCAGAGGTCTTTTTACAAGGGATAACGTGAGCCATCTTAGAAAATCTGTCAACCACAACAAATACTGAATCTACCCCTCTTTGAGTACAAGGTAGTCCCAACATAAAATCCATAGAAAAGTCTTCCCATATATTATCTGGTATGGGTTGCAGCATATACAATCTAGTATTCTTGGAGTGTCCCTTTGTTATCTGGCATATATAACATCTTTCTACAAATCTGGACACATCCCTTCTTAACTGAGGCCAATAAAAGTGCTCCTTCATTGCCCCCAATATTTTATCACGTCCTAAGTGACCTACTAGTCCCCCTACGTGCAAGTCTCGAATTACCTTATCTCTTAAAGATGTTTTAGGCAAACATAATTGGTTGTTAGACATCAAGTACCCATCGTTGATATAAAATCTGTCAATAGGCACACCATAAGAAACCTTGTCCTAAACCTTTGTGAAGTCATCATCTTGCTCATAATTGTCTCGTAGTTGCTCAAAGCCCACATTTTATTCCTGAGAATAAGTAATAAGGATGCTCTCCTACTCAAAGCATCTGCGACTTTGTTTTGTACTCCTAATTTATGCCTTAAATTGAACGAAAATTTTTGTAAAAATTGATACCACCTCGCATGCATATCTCTACTAATATGCTTTTGGTTATTCAAATACTTTAAGGCCTTGTGATCTAAATATAATACAAACTTCTTAGCAACCAAGTAGTGCCCCCAATTTTTGAGTGCTCGCACCACCAAATAGAAATCTTTATCATAAACACTCCACTGTCTCCTGGCATCACTAAGTTTTTTGCTAAAGAATGCCACTGGCCTTATTTCTTATGAGAGTATAGCTCCTATTCCCACTCTACTAGCATCGCATTCAACCTCAAATAGCTTATTAAAATATGGTAAAACTAGTACTGGCGCTGTACATAACTTTTCTTTAAACAAGGTAAGGCTCTTATTTGATTCTTCTCCCTACTGAAATTTGCCTTTCTTTAGGCACTCTGTCATGGGTGCCATAATGGTGCTAAAATTTTTTTATAAACCTTCGTTAAAAGGTCGCCAAACTATGAAACCTACTCAGTTCCCCCACATTGTCCGATGTTGGCCAATCTTTGATTGCCTTAACCTTTGCTTCATCCACCTTTATCCCATCCACAGACACTATATACCCTAGGAATACTAACATATCTATCACAAAATTGCAATTCTTAAGGTTGATGTATAATTGGTTGTCCCTTAAGGGCTTTAGCACATGCTATAAGTGTGACAAGTGTTCCTCCTCTCAATGACTATAAATTAGGATATCATTGAAATAAACTACAATAAATTTACCAATAAAAGGCTTGAGAACCTGATTCATGAACCTCATGAAAGTGCTTGGTAAATTGGATAACCCAAACGACATTACCAACCATTCATATAGGCCCTCTTTTGTTTTGAAGGCCATCTTCCATTTGTCACCTGACCTTATGCGAATTTGGTGATACCCATTCTTCATATCAATCTTCGAAAATACTGTAGCACCATGTAAGTGATCAAACATATCATCCAACTGTGGTATAGGAAATTTATACCCTATTGTAATCTGGTTAATGGCTCTACTATTAGTACACATTCGCCAACTTCCATCCTTCTTTGGAGTCAAAAATGTCGGAACTATGCAAAGACTTATACTTTCTTCTATAAGCCCCTTTTGTAATAAATCATCCACCTTCTCCTTTAAAATCTCGCTTTCCTTCATATTCATTCAGTAATGTGGCAAATTCAATAATTTGGATCCAGGAATGAGTTTTAATATAGTGTTGAATATCCCTCATAGGGGGTAACCCATTTGGGATATTGTCTGGCATCAACTCCTTGAACTCTTATAGTAGAGGTCGCATTATCTCTGGGTACTCCTCCACTTAAAACTTTGTCTCACTCATCAAAACTTGTTTGACCACTAATGCATGAACTTTTCTTGTTTCCTTGATCTCCACTTTGAACCTCTTGGTTGTAGACAAGAAAGCATTACCCTCAGAGGTTGAAGTCTTGGTTTAAGTGATAGGAGCATATACTTGACCCCATCCTTCTCTAATTGATATTGGTTGCTCCTTCCTGAATGTTGAGCATCCATATCAAATTGCCATAGTCTTCCAAACAACAATTGACAAACATCCATATCAACAACATCACAATATACTTCATCTTTATACCTCCCAATGGAGAATGGAACTCTACACCTCTCTGTGACTTCCATCTTATCTACTGTGGTTTTAATCCACCCTAAGGTATAAGGATTAGGATGTTTTTCCATTGGTAAACCTAACTTCTTCACTGCCCCCTTTCCAATAATGTTCTTGCAGCTTCCACTATTAATGACAAATCTAAATACCTTGTCACGAATGGTACATCTTGTGTAGAATAGTTGATTCCTTTGGGTTCGGTCTTTCTGCTTAGGTGCTAACATCAATTTCCTCACCACATACACCAAACCCTTGTTAACTTGATACTAATCATCTTCATCTCCATCTACTTCGTAAGTGATTTCCTCGTCATCTTCATCCCTCTCTACAAAGTTAACCATCTTCGTCAAAGGACAATCATTAGATCTGTGCCTAGGTTGACTACACTTTAAGCACTTCCCCACAGCTGGTTTAGCATAAGGGTTCTCAGATCTCTTCATCTCCTTATCTCGCACCTCAACCATATGCCTTTTTTCCCATAACTTTATCCTTCACACTCTGCATCTTATGACTACGGGGAGTATGCTCTTGCATAACTTTGTATTTATCAGTAGATGATGGAGTCCTATAGCTCTCTACATTCCTTTTGCTACGCTCCTGCTGCATTATCTCTGCCTTTATGGCCATGTTATTTGCTTCTGACAGCGTGTGGATAACATGTACTCTGATTCTGTCCCGAAGTGTTAGCCTCAACCCTTCCAAATATCGAGCAACCTGCTATCCTTCAGATTCTAGAAGGTTGTTTCTGTCCACCAACCTCATGAACTCTATGGTATACTCATGCATTGACTGTCCTCCCTGACTGCACCATTGATATTGCTGGAATAGAATATGCTCGTAATATGGTGGTAAGAATTCCTGCTTCAACAAAAACTTCATTCTATACCATGTATGCACCGGTCCCTTCCCTTCGCACTCCCTCTATGACTGATTTCTTTCCCACTATGCTGAAGCTCCCCTTTTAGTCTATAAGCCACAATCCAAACTCTTTTCTCTGGTGCAATCTCCAAATATTCAAAGAATCTGTCAATTTCTACAAGTCAATCTAAAAAATCTTCAATTCCCATATTACCATTAAAATAGGGAATATCCACCTTCAGCCTATAATCCCCCACGTCTTTATCTTCAAATCCACCATAGGCGTCTCTCCTCCTACGCCCATCGTTTTGTTGAAAATGCCTAAGTCTATTTAGCTTATAGTAATCTCATAGTAATCTTCTTCCTCTGAATCCTCCTCATAGATTACTTATCTCCTCGTAGGCACAGTTCTACCCATAAGTTCACCATGAGCCATCTCCACCCACGGTCTTCTACGGTTATCCTGCCTACTATGTGTATCAATTCCTAAAGCATCTAGACGTTCCATAATCTCTTCAACACACTCCTCGAAACATTGGAATCTGTGTTCTATCTACTGCTCTAGATGTTGCTCGAAACATTGCAATGCTTCATCTCCTAAAAAGGAGCCCTAGCCTCCTAAATACCATCACGAAGACTGTTGCTATCGCTCCCATTCGACATCTTTGCTCTGATACCACCTGATGCAGCATATAGCATTCGATTTTTCAAAATTTTTACGAAACCTTTTGAAGAACCAAAGAAAATTCAATAGAAATCTGAAATAATATTTTCAACTGACAAAAGTTGTTGCCAAGTGACTACAAAAGATACTATAAACTTTAAAAGATGAAAACCTAAGGATAAAACAATCTTTTACAAATAAAACAATTAAAACTACTAAAACACCACTAGAACTCCGTGTCAGCTTGTGATGTGATAGTTTCGGTGAATGCTCATCAGAGTTGGTGAAAATGACATGGTATCAAAGTCTTGAGCTTGATTGATTTCCTTGGTATTGGCTTTGATTTCTTCTTTTTTAGTTGTTTGTTTTAATTCATCAATCAATCATTCTCATACCAAAATTAAATGCAAACATTTTAGTTCATCTTTTGATTTATTTCATTGATCAATCTAGCTTCATGGATATAGGAACTTAATTCATTTTTGGTTCATTATGGTCTTTTCCGTACAAATTCTTCAATCTTCATTGTTTGATTTGATCACATTTCCTTCAAATTGTTCATTCCATTTGTTGTACACCAACTATTTCCTAAAATCTCTCAAAGACCATTTTTCTCCAAAATTCATCAATGGTGATTGAAATTCATTCATCTTTGTTGTATTTGTCTTGGATCCTTCATATGAATTATATCTTAACTATTCAGATCATCCAAATTTTGTGCTCTCCGATCATCCTCTTTAAGGGGAGAATTATGGTCAACGGTAGCATTCTTGTGAGGTCTCACTTACAACCAAGAATAAGCTTAGACTTGTCAGTGGAGGCCATCAATGACCTATTGTTGGATCTCCTCTTCTTCCTTACAGGGAAAGATGCAATAGCATGTCATCTCATGGCTCTTACATTTTGTGGATAAGGATATAGCAGAAAGTGTGTTATATTGCTCTACAGCTCAACATATTTAGGAATAATTGGGATAGAGATATGGTCATTCTTTTGGAACCAGAATTTTTCAAGTATAAAAGGATCTCAACACAATTTTTCAAGGCAATCTTTCTATTTCTGCATATTTCACCAAAATGCAAGAGGTTATGGGATGAATATATGTCTTTGATCAACATACCACCATATACTTATGCTTCTGGCCTTGCAATGGCTACCTAATCTAAAGCCAACAACTGATGCAATTCCTCATGGGATTAAACAGTGATTATGTTCATATAAGAGGAAATATTTTGATGTTCAATCCTTTGCCACCTTCAGGACAAGCTTACAGTATGATCCTCCAAGATACAAAGGGAAATTGACTCCTCTGCACTTCTCATTGCTAATTCTTTTGGTTTTGTTTCTCAACAAAGGTCTCTGGCACTACTGTCTCAAGAAATTACCAAAACTTTCCTTATTTACAGCAGCAAACTCAGTTCAATCAGAGAAAGAGTAATCTGTTTTGTAATTATTGTAAGCAGCCAGGACATCCAATTGAAAAATTCTTTAAGTTGAAAAAAATGAAAGGAGGGTTTGAAAGAGGAAAAAGGGTAGTAGCCTCAGTTCAATAACATGCTGGCGAAGCACAATTTCAGAACACTTATCATTGTACCTATGACAATCTTGTAGGTAGTTCTGTGTCTCCTAGCCTTACTCATGAGTAGTAGAATCAGTTGATTGCTCTGTTAAGCAAGCACATTTTAGAGAGTTCTTCCCTCATTCACTATATGGATTCATCTTCTATTTTGTTGGCTAGTAAGTCTTTTTATTTCTACATTTCTATGCCTAATCTTAGTTGGATTATTAATAGTGGAGCCATTAACCATGTGACCCCCCATTTATATCTTTTTGACACTTTTATACCTTTTTAACAAGCCTATTTTATTACCGTGCCAAATGGTAAGAACGAACATATTCAACATATTGGCACCATTAGAGTTACCCCTAATATTGTCTTGTATAATGCTCATCCTGTTCCAAATTTTTATTTCTATTTTGTTTCTGCTAGCAAGCTCTCCAAACATCTCTCCTCAAATGCTATCTTTACAACACCTCAATCTTGCTACATTCAGGACCCTTTAATGAGGCAGCACCTACACCCTGGTAAAGAGTCAGGAGGTCTTTACTATGTTGACACAAATCCACTCAAAGATAAGAGTGGTGTTACTGCTAGTTTGTCTATTAACATAGGTTCTTCTTTTGTTAATAAAAGTGATTGTATTGCTATTGTATCTATCATGTCTACCACTGACCTTTGGCACTTCAGATTAGGTCATCTTTCTTTTGAAATCATGAAACATATAAAGAATCTTCCTTGTATTCATAAAAGTAATTATGTTTGTCAAATTTATCCATAAGCAAAACATCACAGATCCTCTTTTCCTACAAGTGATTCTTCTACTTCTTGTGTTTTTTAATTGCTTCACATTGATATATGGGGGCCTTATCAACATGCAACTTATAATGGATATAAATATTTCCTTACCATTGTAGATGATTTCTCAATGGCTACTTGGACCCATCTCTTATCTCATAAGAGTAATGCCTTTCTCATTCTCACGTCATTTATTCTTTTCATTGAAACTCAGTTTAATGCTCATGTGAAAGTCATAAGATTCAATAATGCCTTAGAGTTCTCTGACACTAAATTTTATAACAGTAAAGGCATCTTACATCAAACTTTTTTTACGAATACTCCTTAACAAAATAAAATTATTGAGAGAAAACATAAACACTTGCTTAAGATAGTTAGATCATTATATTTTTCAGTCCAAATTACCTATCAAATTATGGGGAGAATGTTTTTGAATTGCCACATATCTTATAAATGGAATGCCTTCAACAGCCGTAGACCACAAAACCCTATATGAATTTCTCCACAACGAGAAACCCAACTATTCCCACCTTAAAAACTTTGGTTGCTTATGTTTTGTTGCTACTAAAAAATTCCACAGATCCAAATTTCAACCTGGAGCTTATCCTTGCATTTTTATTGGCTATCCCTATGGCAAAAAGGCTTATAAAGTCTATGATCTTATTTCTCATAAAGTATATTCCAATAGAGATGTCATTTTCCATGAACATCTTTTCCCTTTTCACTATATCCCTCATGGAGATTCTGATGTTACTCTTCCCCATTATATTTTCTTCCAATCTAAATCTCACCCTACTTCTTCATTCCCTAATCCTTTTCCAACCTCCACTCCCACATCTATCTCCTCCTCACACACATCTATTCTTCTATTTATTCCTATTGCTTATGCTTCACCTGGATTTGTCTTAATTCCTTTGACACCTAGAAGATCAACTAGGCTATATAGTCCACCTTCATATTTGCATGATTGCATATGTTCTTATAGTATTGCCTTTACCTCCCCTTATTGGTGCAATTGAGTCAAATTTGATAATCTCCCCCTTCTTTCCAAGACCATATTACCCGTCTCACTACATATACAAAATCCACCTCCTACAAATAGGCTTCACTTGATCCTAACTGGGTATAAGCTACGGAGTGTGAACTTAATGCTCTTAAATACAACCAGGCTTGGAAAGATGTGGCTCTTACCCTAAGGAAGAAAGCCATTAGTTGCAAATGGGTATACAAGGTTAAGCTTAACTCTGATGGCTCCTTAGCAAGATTCAAAGCAAGGCTAGTTGTAAGAGGCAACACTCAAAAGGTTAGGGTTAATTCACTGAGACTTTTTCTCAAATAGCCAATATGTCCATTAACTGTGCCATTATTACCTTAGTTGCAAGTAAGAAATGAGGTTTACTTCAACTAGATGTGAACAATGCCTTTTTACATGGAAATTTACATGAGGAAGTGTATATGAAAATGCCTGAAGTGGTTCCTAATCCTCACAATGAAGTTTGCAAATTTCAAAAATCTCTCTATGGTCTTAAACAAGTTTCACGATAGTGGTTCTTTAAGCTTGCAGATTTCTTAAGGCAACAAGGTTATTCTCAATCCAAGAATGACTATTCTTTGTTTTTGAAGAAATATGTCTCTCACATCACCATAGTGGTTGTCTATGTAGATGATACTCTAGTGACCGGGTCTGATCTTGATGAAATTCACTCTTTAAAAGCTCAACTTAATACAAATTTGGGATTAAAGACCTTGTACAACTTCATTACTTCCTTGGTTATGAGGTAACTTATCTCCATATTATTTTTTCTTTACTTAGAAGAAGTTTACTTAAGAATTTCTTAATAATGATGGCTTTCCTCTCTTAAAAACTTATTATTATGCCTCTACCTCTAAATTGTAAACTCACAACTACAGATGGTGATCCACTTCCTAATGCCAGTCATTATAGAGTCATAATTGGAAAGCTCAACTATCTCACCAATATAAGGCCAGACCTTGCCTTCATAGTTCAAACTTTAGGCCAATTTATGAAAAACCCCAGAGCCTCTCACCTACTTGCTTTGTAACATACTCTTAAATATATAAAAGGCCCTTGTGGTCAGGGCATAATCCTTCTAGCTATTGATTAGCTCAAACTTCAAGTCTTTTCTGATTCTGATGGGGCCTCCTGTCCCTCATATAGTAGGTTTGTCACTAGTTACTTCTCCAATTAGCTAGAAGTTCAAAAAATAAAACACTATATCCAAATCTTCAACAGAAGTAGAATATAAAGCTATCGCTCAGGCTACATCAGAGAAAATAGTTTATTATATAACTTCACCAGGCTTGCATTTTTTGCATTAAGAAAATGGTCGCACCATTTTTAAGAGGATGGGAAGTACAAGGGTGGTCACTTAGTGTAATTTAGTTTACATGTGGTTCTTACTTGAGAATGGCCATACAACTTGGCCTTCTGTCTTTTAAGGTATTTACAAAGGGGACAATATGTAGAGGTTTATACATCACACATTTAAGGGAAAAAACATGCAGATTCTTAATAAGCTTCCTTAGATCAGCATAACATTTATAATGCCTAAACTTGAGATTGAAATTATGTGATATATGAGGTTAGTGAAGGTTATTAAGGGAGAGTATTTTCTAACTAATGCTAAAATTATCGACGTAGGGGCTGTTAAGGCATGGATGGAAGATTATAAGGTGGATAGGACTATTACCAACCGATAGTAGCTACTTAACACTATAAGTAGTAAGCACCAATCTACGAGAATGTTGGTCCACCACCACTATAATCAATTTTAGGGAATATACTAAGTATACACAGGGAGATCTTTTGGGAGGTACAAGAGCAATAACAAGCACTAAAAGGAATTCAAGAACTCCATAAGGATTAATATGAGCTATTGGACTGGATAAGAGAGAAACAAAGTATCTATTTTGCCTATATTGGATAGCAATCACTGCCTCAACCTTTTCTATTTTCATATTCAATGAAGAAACAAAAATAGAGTGCTCTTAATGGAATCGATAAAAAATGATTATGGTAGACTAAAATTTCTCCTTCACTATTGTTTCTTTTGTTATTGTAATTATATAAAAAAAAATTATTTGAAAATTTAAATTTCTTTCTTTGTTAAATTTCATATAGTTTGTATAATAGATTGAAATTCAGAGGTTAAGCAAGCTAGATTGATTTTAAGATGACTTAATAAATCACTATAATTAGTAGACTCTAATGTTTCAAGATTTGAATGAAGATCTTGCATTAATGCCATTTAAATTCAAAGGAAACTTCCAATAAAAACTAAAATGACATTTAAATTTTAATACATTTTAGAAAATATAGGATCCTTTCTTCATTAGTTCTAAAGCTACTTATGGAAAAAAAAACTAATAAGACCTATAATTTTGTTCCTAAAGTTATAGGACTAGGGATATCTTAGAGATAGCAACATTAGTCACTTTTAATCCTCCAACAGAAACTCAAAAAGGGTTTGTTCTTATAATGATTGGTTGACTTTAAGGATTATGAGAAGCATAATCATGCACATAAAGTGCCTCATCTAATCACTCTAAATACATTTGAAGAAGATCACTAGTTTGTTTTTATCTAGAAGCATAAGTATAAGAATAGAGCAAAAAGATAAAAATAGAAGCATTAATAAGTAATGAAATAGCATGAAATTAAGAAAAAAAAGAAGCAACCACAAAAATATCTCACCTAAGGTAGAATCGTTAATATCATGGCATTGATATGAGTGCAAAAATTATCCAGTATATGGTTGAAAAAGAGAGGTTTAGACATATATGAAGGAAGTTATAAAATCGTTGAAACAAGGAAATCATCTATATGCCTAAAGTAATATTATAAGAGAAATGGTAAATAAATGTAGTAGAATATGTAAAGCCTTGTATTGTGTTATCCAACAATAATGTATTTGATTTATTGTAATGTTCATAATTCTATAGAATACAAAGGTTTCCCCTTTTAACAACTTCATAAACTATCATCTTGTGTTTATAACTACATTTTGTTTTCTTATTCCTTCTAAATCAAAATAATAAAATCATTACTAGTACTAATTTTGTTATCATCAAAACATCAATTGGAATCTCTCTTAGTTCAACACATCGACTTTACATCTTTTATAAGTTTTTAGGTAACTTTGGTATCCTTTATAAAAAGCTAAAAGTTATACCATATTTGGAAGCACCCTTAAAATTCAATTGCATTTTCACCTTGACAACTTACATGAAACATCCTTTATTTCAATAATTCCACCACATCAACTTTCTTTTTTGTCAAACTAAAAATGAATTTAGTCTTAGTCACCTCAAGTCCTCCTCTATATTAGGCCCATTTATGGTTTTCTCCATCTTCTTGTAATAATCCTCTGTTTTCATGGAATTAGTATCTTTTCTATTTAAATAAAATCATGTTTATTATTGCGTTCTTGCTTTCTTACGTCTTATATTTTATTATTGCGTTCTTGCTTTCTTACGTCTTATATTTTTAAGTTCCCAGGAAATAGGTAAGAGAGAGAATAAGGAAAACCCAATATATTTATTACTGGCATTTTTATGGTAGATTTAGACTTAAGTGGTGGTGTAGACAATGTAGAAATTAAGACCAATTCAAGGTTTTAAACATGATGTTGGAATAATTAGAGTCTTCATTTATATCTAAATCTTTTTGGAAACACTCTGAGGAGGAGGAGGAAGAGGAGGATTTGATTATAAAGAGACAAGTTTAGAAAGGGAAAAAAAGTTTGTTTCATAATGAGATAGCAATTTGGATAGTATAAACGATGAAAATCCCTACCTTTTAAAGGAATAACGATTCATGTTGTACTTGAAGTAGGAGAGGAAGGTAGAACATATGTTTGATTATCATAAGTATTATAAGAAAAAGAAGGTTATTATCTAGGTTCATATATTATATTAGTATTTAGTGGTACCTTGTTTAGTATAGTTGATACTAAGATTTAGTGAACCAGATTTCTTAAACATAGGATTATGTTTGAGAAGAGTTCTCAAAGTTAGAAAAGAAAAATTGTATGCACATTATATAATTTTTCTATAATTCTTGTTAAGGATTCGATGACAAAGTTTTAGAGATGTGTCAGAATCATACAGACAACAAAATGTATTAATATTTTAAGTTGACTAATGTTTCATAAATTTTGAAGATAACACGTAAGATGTATGTCAACACGATGATAGTAAGAAGCAAGAGGTTGTATAGAGTAGAGCTGAAAAATATAATACATTGTTGGAATTGTTCCACTTAATTTAGCCTACTAAAAGTATAAACATGGACATAAATTAAAGGCATCTGTTATAGAATGATAATAGTTATCACTAAAAGAAATGATTGTATGATTTTTCTTGCCTATTTGAGATATGATAGAGATCATATGTATTTCTAGTCCATGCTTATGAGTATTTAATACTAAATTTAGATTCAACATTATTATAATGTTCTAAGCATGATAAGAAATAAATTGTTAATGTTGGACCCTGTTTCGTTTTAAACCTTAATAATTATTTGCTTCATGATTTATTTATGCTTGATTGATGGCTTAATTTTTTTTTTATAGAATTGGTCTTTAATTAGAATTTAAGAAAAAGAAATAGAATTTGAATTTGAATTGAGGTAGTAGGTGAAGTGGGATTAATATGATAAGTGAGTATTAAATGTGAGTTAGAGGGAGTAG
>JAOSBK010000005.1:36931709-36952167 GCA_027568895.1 Erythroxylum shatona | reverse complement strand
CAAACTCAAAATCCTAATGTAGAGAGAGATGAGACAAAATTTACCTAAACCTTCCTTTGATGATATCTTCAAATCCTCTGAAAATTTCTCAAATATAATGATATATTTGAGTTCTTTGACCCCAAATTGGTTCAGAACACCTTGATTTAGGTTGGAGAATCAAAACAAAGGGGTAGGGTTAGTAATGGCCAAAAATTGTTCTTCTCCTCCTCTCTTCTCCTCTCTTCTCCTTTATTTTAATTAAAACAACATGTTTTAAGTCTTTAGTAATTGGGTACAACCTTACATAGAGAAGGGTCTAGAATATTGACTCTTAGTGAAATTACCTTTTTGCCCTTAGGTTATGTAAAATTACCATTGTACCCTCTAAACTTTTCCTAAATTTGCAATTAAGCCCAAAATTTGGGAATCACCAAAACTTTTTTTTTTTGGTCCTCGAACCTTTGAGAATAATAATTAAGCCCCTTAACTTTATAAAATTACAAATTGGTCCCCCAAGAATTGAAAAATTATGTTTAAGTCCTTTGACTTTTAACAATTGGCAAACAAGCCCTTATGTACATTAATCTTTCCAATTAAGCTTTCTAAGTGTCTAATAAGTCTATAAATCATGTCTAATCACCTATAAGGCATTAGAACACATTTAACACAACCACCATGATCATATTATCCAATGGACTTAGTTTTACATACTTAGAAGTATATATGTCAAAATTTTCCAAGATTTCACATACCGATGAACTCTAAGTTCATGTAAGGGAATATAACATTATAAATCACTGACATATATACCCAAAAGGATTTGAATACATCTTTGAACTCATATACAACCATATAATTATCAATATACAGTAGCATTTCCAAGTACAAAACAATACAAAAGGACTCAGAGAGTCCAGCGTTACAATGATAATGTTATAAATGTCTAGTGCCTTTAATGATTGTGTTGTTGAGTAAATTTTTCTGTTCAACATGGGGTAAATATCATAAAAATAAAGAAAACTCTGTCAAAATTTTTATAAATTGTAGTTCACTTATAACACTTTACTCTGATTCAGGAAAAGTCCATAGGTAGGATGCCTACATTACATCAGCTCTTTTTGCACACTCAAGGTAAGAAGCATGATGGTATGACCTTCTTCAACACCAGATGCAGAGAACTTAATGTATGTAACTTTAATATTAATTCTTAAAAATTATCACTTACTAACATAAACAATTATAATGATAGAACCAAATACAAGAAAGCATTTAACGATAATATCAACACTCTAAATCTGTTAATGAGAGTCAGATATATCTTGATACATTTGGTGGTGAGCATTGCCATGGGAGGATTTTCAGCTTAGGATCATTTGCAAACACATGCTATTCACAATCCTCCACATCCAATTCAACTACATCTAGTAGACAGTCTGCATCCAATGCTCAGAGAGTCGTTCAGTTTGAGAGCATAGTACAGAAGCTAATGGACTGTATAGCCCCACTCCATAATGAGGTGGATGAGTTGAAGAAGAGGGGCAGCACGTCATCGCAGAGTCAAAGCCTCCGCCTTCACCAATTATATAGCTTAGATGGTAGTGAATGTAGAAGTTTTACTACACTTAAGTAAATTTGTATGAATTCTTAATTTACAGTTATTTTCAAGATACTTATTGTTGTACATTATAATTTTTTATTATCAATCAACATAATTTTTACTTTATATTATCACTCAACTAATTATTTAGAGAAATTAAATGTAGAAAAAATCAAGACATTATTAACAGAAAACTCGGGAAGGAAATGAGAAATGGTGGTTGAAATTATCATAGGTAAATTTAGCAATGGAGTTACCGATAAAAATTTCATCGGTAAATTTAGCGACGGACATTGTAATTATTACCGACAAACAAACAACCTACCATTTCTAAATTTTTTCAATGAAATTAGAATGTTCCATCAATAAAGTTAGCAATGAAAATTGGTAATTCTATCATTAAATTTATTAACGGAATTAAAATATTCAACCCATAAGTTTTACCTACGATCGCTGCTGTTGGACCTCGAACTTTTCTTAGAAGACTAGAACTAATAAATGAGAAATGTGGATATGTCCATGTTCTGCTTTGGTGTTTTTGGTAGATAAGAGATTTTGAAATGAGAAGGATTAAGGTGAAAGTTAGAAGTAGAATGAAAGAAAAAATGAAGTTGAATTTCTGTAGTAAGTTGATAAAGAATATGTACATATGTGTATGTTCTATTGTTGGTGTTCATGATTAATCATGGACTATATATTTTCTTTGGATGATATTGATTTGAGAATGAGGAGTAAATGAAGTAGAAAAGGGGATCTTAGTATGATTTATGTTACGGAAAGTTGTAGATCTTTCTTTTAACTTTCCAACGATATATAGCATAGCAATTTTGGACTTTTAGGCAGAAAGTTATGATCCTCGTAAAGGAAGAAGTATCTTCTTCTTAATTTTACTTCTTCTTAATTTTGCTTCTTCTGTGATGACGTCATCTTTTTCTTAGTTTTGCTTAGTCTGTCTTTTGTTTCTTCAAAATTTCGCTCCTTCCTAGTTTTACTTCTTCTGTGTTACTGTTTATGAACTTCTTCTGTGTTTCTGTTCATGAACTTCTTCTTAGTTTTGTTCCTTCTGAGTTTCGCTTCTTCTTAGTTTTATTCCTTTTGTGTTTTGTTCCTTCTGAGTTTCGCTTCTTCTTAGTTTTGTTCCTTATGTGTTTTTCTCCTTCTGAGTTTCGTTTCTTCTTAGTTTTGCTCCTTTTGTGTTTTGTTCCTTCTGAGTTTCACTTCTTCTTAGTTTTACTTCTTCTCTGTTTTGCTGACGCGTCTTCTTCTGTGTTTTTTTCCTTCTGGGTTTTGATTCTTCTGTATTTTGCTAGCGCGTCTTCTTCTGTGTTTTGCTGACGCATCTTCTTCTGTGTTTTACTTACACGTCTTCTTCTGTGTTTTGCAGACGCATCTTCTTCTGTGTTTTACTGACGAGTCTTTTTCTGTGTTTTGCTGACGCATCTTCTTCTATGTTTTGTTGACATGTCTTCTTTTGTGTTTTATTCCTTCTGGGTTTTGATTCTTCTGTTTTTTGTTGACGAGTCTTCTTCTGTGTTTTGTTGACGCGTCTTCTTCTGTGTTTTGCTGACGTGCCTTCTTTTATGTTTTGCTCCTTCTGGGTTTTGATTCTTCTGTGTTTTGTTGACGCATCTTCTTCTGTGTTTTGCTGACGTGTCTTCTTTTGTGCTTTTACTTCTTCTTAGTTTTGCTTCTTCTGAGTTTTACTTCTTTTGTCTTTTTCACCTAGTTAAAACTTCTTCTCTGGACCCCAAATGAATTGATTTTTGAACCATGGGACACGTAACACATTTCCCTACACCTCCACCCAAAAACCTTAGCCATTTGAAATGAATTGAGAAAGATTGAGTGAGAAACGCGGAACGGGTATAGTGAGAGCGCTCTTAAAGTTTTATGAACTAGGGTTATTCCACTAAACAATACTTCAGTATTTTGAGTATATCTAGACCTGTAGGATTCCAAATGAGACGATTGTTGCTTTGGAGAGAGATAGAGATATAGGCCTATAGATTATCTCAAGAAGTATAATTATGATTCAGTCTATAAGATATTTAAGTTCTAAATAGAAGTTATGCATAGTACACTGTTTTGCAATATGACAACCCGAAAATGTTTGAGGCACATTTTCCGAAGTACTGAACTAAATTGAGAGATTTTGGTGTCAATGGAAAAGTCTAGAAATGGATAATTGGCTAAGAATTGGACAGGTGTCCTAGTTTTAAAGTTGAGTCCTAATAACCTTGAAAGAGAAGTTACTGGACTTGCCTTCATTTTCCTTCTCTCGAAGCTTCTTTCTCTAGTGTTTCTCCAACACAGAGTTTTTCTTTAGATATTCACCAAAGTTAAATCTTGCTTTTCTCTGTTTGTCGTCACTTCCACTTTGATATTTCTTTCGTCTATCCCAAGAAAAATCGAACCCCTCCCCCTGTCAACTTTCAAGTTGATGTACGTAGTTGCATGAGAGATTAGGGTTACGTAATTTTTTAGATATTGGAGCTTCAAACAAGATAAACGTCCGCATACAAACGTATCCAGAATTTGGATGCAAATGCTATTTCGGAGCGTATTGTGAGTAGACCGAGATGGTCTCATCTCATTATTTATTCTATTTGAATTTTGTATTGACTGACTACTGAAGTGCTACATGAATGTGAATTGGATGAACTATATGTAATTAATATGATTGTTAAATGTGTCATGATTTGATTTGAATTCCGGACTTAACGTCCGAGGAGTTTAAAATATGATTATATGTATTGGAAGTGTTCTGTTTGCTTTGAAACTTTGTATGACATTTGATTTCTCAACAAAAGTTGAATGCTGGACTTAGGTCCGATGACTATGAGATTTCTAACTGTGCAACATATGAGAATGTTATACATGTCATATTCTGTAATTGATGCATTTCATCAAAATGCATGTTCAGATAAAGGTGTTGTGACTTGAGTTGCCAGTATGAAGCGCTTCCACGTAGAGCTTTGCTCCGTGATTTCTGATTCTACACGTAGAGCCATGCTCCGTGATTCTGTTCTAACTGATCCCTATGGGCCAGTATTTGTATAAGTATGTGATAGGCACCCGGTCACAACAAAGTAACAAATAAAAAGTGAGTCTCATGTGCATTGCATAGGCATAATATGAATGATTAAGTGTATTGAACGTGAAATAATGTGAAATGTTAAATAAAGTGAGATGTGTGAATTATGTGTTGTGTGACTGGGTGAGCCATTGATGATGGTCACTCATTGAGTTCACAAAACCCACCCAAAATTTGCAATTATTTTTCAGGATCAGAAGAATACCTAGTTAGGCCAACAGGAGTATACCTGTTTTCAAGTGAGTGAAAGAAGAGGTCGAGATCAGTTGGCGTCTGCATTAGGGTTTTTTTCTTATTGTAAAAATATTGTATTCCGAAATTTTGTTCAATGTGTATACAAAGGCTTTTATGGTGGAATGTAAAGACCTTATGACTAAAGTATTATATCTTTGTGAAAGGGGCCCAATTGGTTATAGAAATTTCGATTGATTATATTGTGTTGATTAAAAATGCTTCTGAATAAAAGTGGGCCCGATTTGAGTATCGATTTCGCATGTTGTATTTGTGATTCAAAAAAATTTTATATTGATTTCTGAGTGATTGTGTGTTTTAGCACGCCACCCTCGCGGGGCATGGACTCGGATATTACCATCAATGTCAGGTTCAGGTCTTGCGGGAATGGGGTGCTATAAAGGCTGCGTATATCAATGACTCTCCCTAGACCATCGCAAAGCGGGGGATCTTATGCACTGAATACATTGACTTTTTTAAAACATAGAATTTAATTTCAATTAAATTACTAAAATGTCTAAAACTTATTGTAAAGGCTATAATGAAGCTAATACTTCTTGCGTAACCCTTTTTATAAGAGATACAGAATGCTCTCAACCTATTCTGTAGACACCATTAGAGGTTAGACACTTGTGTGACTATGGTAGTTGAGATGAACTAATTTTGGAAGTGATTTGAAAAATATGATAAGAAAAGATTAAGCTTCAAAATAAGATATAAATTAAAATTTATGCTTTGTTATGATTTATGTGTTAATCGTTTTTATAGAATTAAAATGATATTAATTTTTGGAAAATTAAAATATAAAAGTTTCGTAATTATTTCATTGTGGTAATGATTGGATCCCGTTCCGGTTTTCCAAGAACTATTCCTATTAAAATTTGCTTCCACTTACTCTACTTATTCAATTTATTCCTCTTAATTAATTTTAAACAGCTAATGATATATAGAGATATTATAGGTAATATTACACATGGAATTATTTCGACAATCTTCGGATATATTTTTATATATATCTCAAATAATTTTTTTTAATAAGAATAATCGGTTTAAATCATGTCACACCGGAAGAAGAGAAAGACAATTAGTTTCTGCTTTTATTTTCCTTTTATAAAATTGAGAGAAAATGGAACAGTGATATTATCATGATTACAAATTAGGCAAGCAAAGCTAAACGATTAGCTAATAATTACGAGAAGATCAAAATTTTGTTTTGGCACTTGTTACGCGCCTATGCTATCCTTCAAAATCTGGCAATAAATATGGAAGTTAACCTATTGGTCCTATACTGCTTGCTAAAACGTGACAATAATAAAACTGTTTTCTGCTTTATTTAAAAATCACGGAGGATTTTAAGATACCACAGTAAACATATTTGACCGTAGTTGCAAGGTCACCGTGTGAATTACCATTTCCCACAGTCATTGAAAAAATTGCCACACGCAACGTAATCTTTTAATTTAATACGAAGCATTTGACAGTCGGAAGTTGCAACCAAATTTTTGGTTAGGGAAAGCGCCAAAAAGTAAACCAAAAAAAAAAAAAAACGGGGAGAAGATTGGATCAAATTGTGGTGAGGGAGGGGTAAAAGTGACCTAAGGTGTGAGGAGTCATTGGGTTGGGTTGCAAGTCCTCTACTCTACCAGTCTACCGCATTTCCTCCTCTCTCTTTCTCTCCCGCTCCCAGTAAAGTAGAGGAAGGAAGAAAGAGTTGGAAGCTTCTTTTGTCTGGGTACCTATTCTCTATCTTTTAACTGCATCGCCTCTTCCTATTTATTTTAGATTGTAACTCTTTCGGTGCTTCTCTCTTTCCTTTTGTTTTTTAAGAGCAGATTGATTGATCTTTGTATCTTCACTACTTGTCAATCTCCTGTGAATGACTTCAGTACATGTTCTTCGTGATTGTATGATTTTTAGTTGTTAAATCTGGATGGCGTGCCTTTGTTGGGTGTGTGATTTTATAGTATTTCTGAGTATTTAATATACGCTGTTAGTTTCCGAGTTGGGTGTGTGTTATGTGCTTGGACTGAATTATTTTCAATTTTGTGTACGATTTCATTCTTCGCTCGACCTAGTAAGCTTACTTCTTCCTCTGAAGATTTGGTTTATATGTATGTTTTCGTTTATAGCTACATTGTGATAATTAGTGTTCTCCACAATTTATGCTGATGAAGAATGTCGATACAAAGTATGTTTTCTGATGCTTGTCTTGAGAGCAGAAAATGAGTTGCCTGCCGATCTATGCTTTTCTATGTTTGTCTCTCCCTTAGCGTTTGTCTATAGGCCTTGCTATTCTTTTTTTCTTCCCTGTTTGGCTTAGAATTTTCTGGCATAAATTGTCTTGTTTGTCCCAAGTTACTTATATTCCATGGTAAGCAAATATTGTCGTCTTGAAACATTTTTGCATAACCTGACCTTCTTTGTATCTTTTTTGGTGCTTGTTGCAGTGTCTTTCAAAGTACGCTGAATGGAGCAGGCAAGTGTTTCCTTTCCTTAAAATAACAAAGCTGGTTCTAATCTGTTGCTGTCAATCTGTGTTTCACTCATCATGACACTCAATCGTGTTGCAGTATGAGAAAGTTGAAAAGATTGGTGAAGGAACATATGGAGTGGTGTACAAGGCTCGTGATCGTACGACCAATGAGACTATAGCTTTGAAGAAGATTCGCTTGGAGCAGGAAGATGAGGGTGTGCCTAGCACAGCAATAAGAGAGATTTCCTTGTTGAAGGAAATGCAGCATGGCAATATTGTCAGGTATTTATTCTCATGTAAAGGGAGCTTGTCTGGCCATTGGCCACCATCACTCTCTTTTCTGATTATCTTGAAATTGAATTTTCCTTCTGTTAAAATTTGTGCTTCTTAAGCACTCCATTTTTGGCACTATGCCCATTATACTTGTTGGTATATGTTTTATATGCTGTGTCAAAAATGGTTAACTGGGGGTTGTCATGAATCTTTTTTGGATATTTCTTAATGATTACAATAGTCATGTATAGCTAACCGTATCTCATCAGAGTGTTTCTTGGATTTTGATATTGACATGGTATGCTTTTGGACTGGTTCTTCTTTTCAAGCTAAATGGCATAGTTTCTTCTAATGAATATGTACGTTAAAGTTGTTAAGAAGCTGCAAATTTTTGCACATTGCAATTATACAATCTTTAGTGTAACATATTTTCTTACTGGTATTCTAATGACAGATTGCAGGATGTAGTCCACAGTGAAAAGCGCCTATATTTGGTTTTTGAGTACCTCGACTTGGATTTGAAGAAGCACATGGATTCTTGTCCTGATTTTGCAAAGGATCCACGTCTTATAAAAGTTAGTGATGTTTCTTAACTTTTTTTATGGTTATTTTAAGTATCTGCTGATTAAATAGTATTATTATATGTGCATAAGCATCACTAGACTATGAGTTTCCTATTATTATTCATATTTAGAAAGGTGAAAGACTGGCTCAGTGTATAGGGGTTCAATTCTTCGAAACAGCAGGAAAGCATTGTATTTTTTAACCGGTGACTGATAGGCAATAACTTGGTATCCTTGTATGTGCCAATTGTTGGTGCAATTAGAAATGTTTTGACATTGATTCATGATTTATAATATCCGTACTTGATGGTAATATTGTTTTTTCACATTTTGATTAGTTCGGTAGATGTTTTGTTGCCTTTGTTGATGCACATATTTTGGCTTCTAACTTTTTAGTTTGATGATGGTCTATTTGTATATTTCTATCATTTGCAGACTTTTCTCCATCAAATTTTGCGTGGTATCGCTTACTGTCATTCTCATAGGGTTCTTCATCGAGACTTGAAGCCACAGAATTTACTCATAGACCGCCGCACAAATGCACTGAAGCTTGCAGATTTTGGACTGGCTAGAGCATTTGGTATACCTGTTAGGACATTTACACATGAGGTATTAATATGTGTACTGATTTTTGTTTTCCCTAGTGTGACTGCATTTAGCCAGTTTATCACAATGTGGAGTAAATTTTCCAACCTACCAGAAAAGGCACTCTAATTTGTTAGAAGACTTATTGATTGATTCCGAAAAAATCCCCCACACCTTTGATATATACTATAATAAGATCTGTTTTCTTACTGACTTGAGGTCTTGGTGATCTTAGAAGTATGTGGGAGTTAAACAACAATCATAATCAGCAGAATGTCTATTTCATATCATATTCATGGTTTT
Organism: Erythroxylum shatona; assembly: GCA_027568895.1. Classification (NCBI taxonomy): domain Eukaryota; kingdom Viridiplantae; phylum Streptophyta; class Magnoliopsida; order Malpighiales; family Erythroxylaceae; genus Erythroxylum; species Erythroxylum shatona. The sequence goes on along the minus strand of JAOSBK010000005.1, from coordinate 36,943,066 downwards.
GGTGGCTGGCATATTGAACGCTTTCGATCATTGCCTTTTTTTTGGGTAAAACTGGTTCTTTTCTCTAGGTGGTGACCCTGTGGTATAGAGCACCAGAAATTCTTCTTGGATCTCGCCATTATTCCACACCAGTTGATGTGTGGTCGGTGGGATGTATATTTGCTGAGATGGTAAACCAACGGCCATTGTTCCCTGGAGATTCTGAGATTGATGAACTATTCAAGATTTTCAGGTGTTATAGCTTGTGAACTAGTATTCGGTTCTTCATGACATTTGTTTATCTGGTATTGAAATCCCATTCTTCCCCAATTTATAAATTCTTTGACACTTTTCATATCAGCTCCTAGCAGATACTTTTATGTGAAAGAAATTAATGTATGCCAATATAGGATGACTAGACTAACCTTTCTGTTTTGGTGCATGGACTGGTTCTGGATGAGGTGTTGAGAAACAAACCTTACTTTAGACATTATACCTTTGCTCTCTAAGTTGTTTCTCTTACCACTGTTTCACCCCACTCCTTAACGCCTTTCTGATAAAGCAAACATATGCAATGTTAATTACTAGGTATTCCTTTTTATCTTTCAGGGAGTTATTGTACTTTATTTGTTTTTTACTTTGAGGGAGAAAACGAAGAACTTTTATGGTAATGGAAAGTGGCTTGAGAAATTAGAAGCCCATTTAACATAACTGTCATGGTTTTGTCCTTAGCTGGGAATGATGCAATTCATGTCAAAGAAACTAGAGAACATATATTTCGTAATAAATGATCAATATGGAGACTTGACCATTGTTAAGCATCTGTTTTCTATTTTTATTAAATCGTTATAAATTATTCAACTTATGCAACATGATGCTGCATGAAATGTTTGTATTGTTTGTAATCCTTAAGTTCTGTTCATGTAGAATTTTGGGTACCCCAAATGAGGATGCATGGCCAGGAGTGAATTCTTTGCCTGACTTTAAGTCTGCCTTCCCCAAGTGGCCTCCTAAGGTCTTCGCTACTTTTTATAGTGTGCTATTAATAATTCTATTTACATAAAGCTCTCACACATGATATGCTTGGCAGGATCTGGCAACTATTGTTCCTACTCTTGAAGCAGCTGGTGTTGATCTTCTTTCCGTAAGTTGAAATTTGATAGTTACACCAGCATCATATATGTTTTCCTCTCTCATGCCCTAAATTACTTGCAAGCCTGCAGTATTATTCATCTTTGCATATAAATTTATAGATATAGATATAGTCATACATATCTATTCCACACTGAGTTTTAATAAAATAACAACTTAGATGAAAAAAAATAAAATTGAAATAGGAACCAAGGAGAGTGTATGATTGAAATACAATAAACTATTATGCAAATAGATTTGCATATTAAATATCTTAGTTAATGAGTTTATTAAAGTGAATAAATACATTTACCTTTCCAAGTTGTGAATCTCAAACTTAATCAATGATGTTGTGCTTTGTAACTGTAGGCTGATAGTAACTGTCTTTTGCAAGTTTTGGTGTTTGAAAATGTTGTTCAAGTTCAAATTGAAACTAAAATTTTACTCTAATAGCAAATAAGACAACAATTGATTAGTAATAGAAAAGGAAGATGGAAGAAGATTAAAAAAGGAGTATATTGTTGATAATTTTAGAATTTATGTTAATGTGTTAATAAAGATTTTGAGATTAGGGGAAGATAACACCTCTATTGAAAATCTCAATCTGTGATTGTAGACTTGTTTTCTGTTGTTGCAGTCATCATTTGTATGCATTATTTACATTTTCTAAAAACATAACTTTGGAATCTCTGATCTGGTCTTTAAACTTTATATCTCATTAGTCATTTAGTATCTTTACGTGACACTTATCTCTAGTCCTTTAATTTTACATTGTTTCTTATTACGGTCTTCCAATTGTTATATTTTTGAGTTCGGTCCTTGAACTTTGTTCAGAGCTCTATATTGAGAACTTTGTTGATGTCTTTAATGGCAGTCTTACATCATCAACGGACTTCCAAGTTTGAGCGTGAGCGTCGTGTGTCTAACTTGGATGCAACATGCGATTTTCATTAAAGACATTAACAAAAAGTAGCGTAAGAGTGATTGGTAAAATTCAAAGATTAAATTGAAAAGTTTAGTGATTGGAAGATTGATACAAAGGAAAACATTAAGTTGAAGGATTAAAAAAAATGGTTCTATATTCCCACTTGAAAAGACGTGTGATTAAACATGGAGCTCACTACTAAATAAATTCATACAATCGAATCATAGAACGTTGAAAATTTCACTCTTGCAAGTACTCATCAGATTTGAATTTTGATGGACCAGAAAATGCTGTGCTTGGATCCCAGCAAAAGAATTACAGCCAGGTCTGCGCTTGAGCACGATTACTTCAAGGATATTGATTTTGTCCCGTAGAGAATTCATCTTCTGAAAGTTTATATTTGTATGGTAAAAATTGAATGATTAACAAATGTGTGAGAGAAATATGCGGGTGTCGCATTGTGCTATATTTTGCTCATTTCTCTGTTCCCTTTGCCTCAACTGAACAAACATCTAAGAATTGTGTAAGATTCTTGCCCTGTATGTTCCTTGGAATTGGGAGTGGAATGCCCCTCGTTCCTTGCATTTTGCGTGTAGCAGATTTCTGTTTTTGTTTCGAGTGGAAAATCATTCGTTTCAGTTTGCTTGTAGCAGATTTGTTTGTTTGTTTTTCCCTTTTTGTCATTGCCTGTATAATGGAAACTTTGTTTACCTTTTTTTTGTTATATTATTTCTATTTTCCTTGCCCTTTTTTTATCATTATATAATATGCCATCATCATTAGTAAAGGGGAGTTGAGCAAAATGCTTTGGGCATAATGGTTTTATTCTTTTTTTTATTGGTAAATAGTTATATTATCGATCCACCAAAAGGCACAAGTATTTTACTAGTATGCGACAAATTAATAGGATTTAAGATGATAAATATCTTCGAGTCCAATTCAACAAGAGTTTGAAATGCGGTTACTCCGTAAAAATTGGAAAGAGCCATCGCAAGTTTATTATGGAATACATGATATGGGACTTTTAAAAATTTTAAGGTTTCTATTTCATATAAAATCTTCCTGATTAGTATTTTGGGCGAATTATGATGGAAAAATTTTGAAAGAGTTATCAGTAATTTTAATGGGCTGCACAGACTTGAATTCTGTGCTGTACTTGCCGAAATGCACTGTATGAGTTGAAAAATGGTACGGAATTATCTTAAAAAATACAAATCGGTACTGGAGTTAAATTTATTTTAAAGTTTTATTTAATGTATAATTATCATGAATATAACTTTTTGAAAATTTTGTTAAAAAATTTTTCAAAATTTTAAAATTAACGGTATTGACCGATATTTTAAATACTGTCCGGTATAAGACGATATTTGTAATATTTATACATTAATGTCGCATTGTTGCTATATTCATAATAATTACACGTTAAACAAAACTTTAAAATAAATTATTTTTAGTTAAATTTATTTTAATCTTTTATATAATATTTATTAATGAAGTATTAATAAAAATTATTTTATTTTAAAAATAAATAATTTAAATTTTATTATTTATAAACTAATATTTATTTTTAAATATATTTTAATTATTAAATCAAATTTTATTTAAAATTTATATATTTTAAACATAAAATAATTAATTTTAGAAATTTAAATTAAATTGAGTTATTTAAACTTTTAGTAATAATTAATTTTAATTAATTAAATATGTAATATTAAATTAAAATGTTTAAATTCTTATTAATAATTAATATATTAAATAATATATTTAATTAATAGTAAATTAAATAATATATATTTTTGTTTCATGTTTTACTTTTAATTAGTTGTTTTCTCATCAAGAACTCTTATTGTAAATTGTAATAATTAGAAAGTTAAGGATCTTTATTATTCTTTTTATTTGTTGTTTTAATGTAATTATTATTTATTATATGATAAAATTATAATATTTCAAATACTTTGTATTGTTCTTAATTTTATACTTGCATGTTGATAATTGTCTTTTTTATATTAATTATGGTTATTATTTATATGTGAAATAACCGAAAATTATTATTATTTCATATTAATAGTGATTATTATTTATTATTATGAATTTTGAAAACATGGTTTATATAAACTTATAAACTATACAATATAATTGTACAATATGACAATGAACTATTTTACAATTTTTAAAAAAATTAGGGACTATTTTATAAATTTAAAAATTATCCAAATGGTACCTACTATTGATCGATACTGGTACAGTGCCGTACTAAAATTCAATCCAGTACTAAGTTCGATACAGCATTCGTAACATTAATTGCACCTAGATTAGATTATTTAAAATAATTCCCAAGTAAACGGATTTTATCCTCAATTCAAAACTTGCAACATATGTTTTTAGGTGACTAAAGTGAAAAGCTGACCTTTCAGCAACAATCTTTCAACCTGATATTTTCGGATTACTAAAGTCCTATATTAAATTTTCAACTTTTTAAATATGTGATTTAAGACATTGATATAAACTTCTTTTACTAAATTATTTTCTTTCATCTATTTGTTACGCGAGACTTATTTGGTTTTCTAACAAAATCTCTGTTTTTTTTAAAATAACAAAACAAAATTGTCCATTTGATGCTAATCTATTGGATTTAGAATATTCTTTTTTTTATGGTCCTAATTTAACTCCAATTAGCTTATATAAGCCTTCAGACGAAGGACAAGAGTATGATTAGTACTAATTACACATATAAAACATAATCTATATTGATAACCCTCATTTAGATAATGCAAACAAGATTAATGACGGAATGAAATATACAAATATTTTCTTAAATATATTTGCTCAATTTTTATGTCAAGAATTAGATGTTATTTCAAACAAAAACATGAAAATTACTATTCTTAGAGGTACCCGTATGTCAGCCTGTGTCTTAGCTAGATTGATTACAAAAAGAGATTTGATCTAGAACATAGCCTAGAGAGACACTGTGTGGCGTCGAGAACAATTTGAATAATAACATGGTTTGAGCCACGATCGTGCTTTAGATCATACACAAATTATAAGAAAATAGAGACATCCACAATTTAGTAGACGAACACTTTCTTATATTTAGATACGGAAAACATTAATATTTATTCTTTTATAGGTTGAGTAAATGGTTCTAGTTCGAGAGAGTGCAATTCTAATAGTCCAAATATCATATCCATTCTAAATTAATTGAATTATAAAATTAACGTTTATGTTAAGAGCAGTACTTGTGTAAGTATTGCTTTATGATTGATTTCTTTATTTGATAAATAGCTTTGCTTCTTATTGTTATTATCCTAGTTATTTTTTATTTTATATTTTGGTAATAACATTCATTGCAATCCTTTTATTATTAACTTTTACAGCTAATTAGTAGTTTTAGGGCACATCACTTTCTTAAAAGATTAGCCCTTTCTAATGATAGATGCATTTGCCTTTGTTGTAGACAATAGATTAGGAATCGGGAAAATTTAAGTAGTTGGCATTAAGTATGTACATCAGAGACACATGACAAAATAAGAACAAATGTCCATAATAATGGTCGTGAATCACAAACTTAGAGAAGATTATTCCAAAACAATTCCATGTACATGCCACTGAAAGAACTGAATTGATGATTTCAGTTGGATACTATATATAGTGAATCCCTAATTTCACTTAGTCGTAGTGATAGTCATCGAAACTTTAAGTATATCATATTGGCTCTCTAATCCTTGTCATGGCATTGATTGATGTGTTGTTTGTAACTATTAGCTCAATTTTCTTCTGTACACCAAACTTAATTAGAATCGTGTTTTCAAAATTAATTAAAAAACTTATTTAGACCTAATTTAATTAAGATCATGTTTTATCTTACAAGTTCCATCTAAAATTTATTTTATATTAGGGTTATTATAAAAAAACAATCTTAAACTTTACTCAATTATGCAATTCTAGTTCAAAATTTAAAGAGTGTTATTAAAATATTATAACTTTAAACTTTTTGCAAAAATAGCTCATTGTTAAACCCTCATTAACAATTTTGATATGCCTAACTATATCATCTAATATTTTTTTCCACATTGATGAAACATGTTTTATTAATTGCTACAAGTGAAATTAATAATTATTTTTTTAAAAAAAAATCAAAATCCGTAAAAACACTCTCTCATAATGTCTCCTCATCCCGAAGAACAAAGTTTCCAACAAATTTTAACATTAATACATCTTTTATGTAATTCGATTGATTCTTTTATCATCTTTTCTTATTACTTAAAAGGCTTCCCTTTTTTTGGAAGAGGTGAAAATTTTCGTTTCATCATTTGATTCTCTATTATGTTGTTAAAAACTTTTGCTAGGGGGTAAAGGCGTGTTACGATAGTTTGATTGAGTAATCATCATTTTACAATAAGTTGTCGTTGTTGTCCAGACCCACAATTTTAGTTTATTATAGCAAACCATTGAATTTTACTCTCAAAACGCACTTTGATGTTTAGCGTTATTTATTCATCCAAATTTTGTCGCTTACGTTTTCTTCCATTTTCCATTTATACAATGCATTCTCAAATGGACCTAAGACAAGGCATGAATTTCTAGAAAGGATACAAAAGTTAAGATACGATCAAAAAATGAGAAATTGATCCTCCCACATTTCCTATATTTTCCCAGGAAAAGAGAAGAAGAAGAAATAAATAATCATACATCAATAACATTAGAAAAAGTGAATTGGCATAGCATAAAAGAGACATGTCAGCTAGTGTGAGAGACATTATCTACTAAGAAGCTCTCATCATTAACCCTCACCTCACACTTTGGCCTTCATGATGAGGAGAGGTTTTGGAAGACTAACTTTAGGATTTTGGTTTTTGTTTAAATATATTATTTTGTGTTTTTAATTATTAATTCAATGGTGTGACTATTTCTGTAAAAAAATTAAAGGTTGGAGCATTTTATCGCTATTTTTTTAAGATTCTGATCAATATTATAAAATTGAGTAAAGTTTGATATTTTTATAACTAATTCATTAAATTAATTAATAGTCAAATTCATATAATGTCAAAAAAAGTAGTCAAATTCATATTATATTCTTTAGATCTTATCAAAGTTGTGAATTTTTATAGTTATTTAAATAATTTAATTTTATAAATTATTATGAATATTTTTAATACATTACTGTAATAGATTATATTTTTATTTTAGAAAAACTTGATATGTTTATTTTATTTAAAAATTGTTTATATTTTATAATTATGGAATAATTAAAAACATATGAACTTATGATTGGTCTTAAATTTAAACTTTTAAAAAAAGTTTGGGTTATGATTATAAAAATGAGGCCCATTTCATAGGCTGGGTTAGGTTTGGACTTAAAATTAAAGAAAAGATAGATTTTATTTAAACTCGACCTAATATGTCCATGTAAAAATCTATATGATCTAAAAACTTACGAAGGCAAGGTGATTATTAAATCAACTTAGCAATCAAATGAAAAACATTGAGTACAAAGATAAGATCAAGTGAGAAAAAGGCAAAGTTATAAGATTAAGTATGAATAAAAAAGACCATGAATGTGTCAAGAGCTAATAGTAATGTATCTTTTCTTATAATCCTTAGTTTGTTCTTTAAAGTACATTTAGGGGTTTAAAGTCGTATGTTCATTTATGATTATTACTTAATAAACATACATTTCAATGTTTAAAAGAAATTTATTTAAGTTTTCATGAAAATCCTCTTAAACATCAAATTCACCATTGTGTACTTTTCAAATATGTTTGAATCCATTTTTTCTTCATAAATTTTAAATTATGAAAAACTAAAAAATTTTGTAAAACGTGTTGATAAGGTATTAAATTGTCCTATATGGAGAAAGGTAGTGACTTAATATGAACAAAAAAAAATTTCTTGGTTATGCCAATAGAGTGAGGTAGATTAGGTTAACCTAATGCTTAGGTTTTTGCTAATGATGTTAAAACTAGGCAGGACTTGAAAGAATCCAACCCAAAGTTTCCCTTCCGAAACCTAAGTAGAGTACTCTCGGTGATCCTATGTAGCCCTCTAATCGATATTTGACTTCACTGAAGGGTTCCCGCAAAGCCAAGTTGTTCAACTATTTAAAATCTTTTATACTTTAATAATTAAAAGCTCATAAAATAGTGGAAAAATTTTTTAATCATTTTGCTCACACCGACTATATTTTAACTTTTGTGGGAAACTTTTTTTTTTTCATTTTGCTCACAATGACTATATTTTAACTTTTCCAAAATTTTCAAAAACCTATTACAAGATCACACTTTTAAACCCTTTCCAAAAATACTTTACAATTTACATACAAGTAACTAAGCCAATCTCAAGTAAACATATACATAAGAAAGATAAGACAAACACAGTATGTTGGGCCCCTAATTTTTTCTTGAAGAATAAGCATGATTTTAAAAAATAATGAGGTCCTTAAGGGATTAGTTTGTGGAGTTAATTTTTTATGTCAATGTTGGTAAGATTTTATGACATAGGTTAATTGAATTGAAGTATTAATGTTATAAGAATGTATGAAGGACATTGTTAGAAGTTTCACTTAAGGGTATAAGACATAAGGCTTAAAGGAAGGGGCAAAATAGACATTGCACACTCATTAAGGGTTTAAAAAGAAGAAGAAGTTGTCTTGTATTTTTAAGAAGAAGAAGAAATCGTGGGTGAAGAGAAGAAGAGAAAAAAAGAAGAGAAAAAGAAGAGAAAAGCTAGGGTTTGGAGATTCTTGAAGAGTTTGAAGAATTTGAAACTAAATCAAGTAAGTATAAGCATCATTCTTCTTGATTAGATTAATGAAACATGTTTTGATGTTAGTTAAGAGATGACTATATGTGGGAAGTTGCTGAGAATGGGTAAATGCATATGTTTAGTTTTTAGGGTTAATGATCAAAGATAGATTTTGATGTTTTTGTAAATGATATGGGGTTGAAAATGAAGTAAAAGAAATGGTTTAGTGTTTAGAAGGGTTATATATGAAATGTGGGAAGTAAAAAGTTAGAAAATGTAGCAAAAAATGTTCTCGGAGTACGTTTCTGTAAAAGTTTGCTGCGGCAAACTTTTCTGGGTCGTCGCGGCAAACTTTCTAACACCGAATATACTTTGGTATTTTGAAAATAACTTCTTTTATAGTTATCCAAATGAGATAATTTTTTATTTGGTGTAAACTAGAGACATAGGGCTAGAAATTGTATGAAGGAATTGAGTTCAAATTCAGTCTCTAAGGATTTCAAATTTTGGATGGAAGTGGAGAATGGAATGCTATTTTAGTGTAAGACCAGCCCAAAAATGTTTTTGGTATAACTTTTAGAGTATTGAACCAAATTGAATAATTTTGGAGTCATTAGAAACTTAAGACAATGGGGAAAACTGTTATAGAAGAAAGTATCATTAAATTTCTTCATTTATTTGATCATAAATTGGAATTCCTATCGAATGGAATTTTTGGTTATTGTTAAAGGAAATCAAGGAAAGCAAGAGGAGCAATAGGAAAGACATCTTTGAGCAAGGAATTCAAGGTGGGTACATGTTTATAATAGAGTGAATAAACCACTTATTGTTTTCTTTGAATCAAGGAAGCTTAATGGTTTTAATTGCATCATAGATGTTGCATTTATTTGCTTCTTGATTGTATTGTGAAATTGTTATATATTTGCTATATGAATTGTATTGATAATCTATGAAAAGAAAATGCTTCTCTTTGAAAAATGTAAGTTTATGAGATCATGTTTTCAAAAATGGTTTTCAAAATGTATCACGTATGTACAAGCAAGTTTTCAAGAAAATGTGCCATTTTGGGCAACAAGTTTATAAGATTTTGAAATATATGTGTTATGTGAGTTTGTGGTAGTCCCTCAAGAATCGTCACGTGTACGTTGACCAAGTTAAGGTTTCTCCCACCTGCCCGCTAGTGGCACGGAGCTCTTCATGGACTCCCTCAAGTTTACGACTTTATAGGACCATTATGTGGAACTGTGTAGTGCGTCATGTTTAAGGATCTACCCAAACCATTATGATGTGTTTACATGCTTATGATCTGTTAACAAGTTTGATACATACATGATTTAATATTGCTCATAAATTGTTTGATAAATTGAGAATTTTGAGAAATAAATGATTGGTGATTTTCATGCGAAATTACTTTGGTTTTGAAAATGCATAATGGCAATGAGTTTTTGAAAATGGTTTTTGCTTGTTTTCTCGATTATAAATCTGTTACCCACGAGCTTTAAGGTTACCCCCCTTCCGTCCCATCTTCAGGTAAAGAACATGAGATTGAGTGAAAGAGGGTCAAGGCATCGCTCCAAGTTGCATATTTTTGTACTTTAAGCTAGATTTTGTAACAATGAGGCTTTTAGTTGCATTTCAAGTATTATTAGTTCAAGTATCATATGTATTTTGGGATTATGAGACATTGATGTATTATGGCTTGGAATGCCATTACGGCTTTGTAAAAACAAAACTCTTATGTTTTGATATTAATGAATTATGAATTATGTATGGACGCCATTTAGTGGAAATATGAATTTGTGTATGGATAAGGTTGAGTTGAAATTAGGGATATTTGAGAAAGTAATTGAATTGAGATAATGAATTTTTGAACACGAATTGTGGTTACATATAAGTAAGATGTGTTATGGAAAAAGGAAAAGATAGGAAAGTGTGACGAATGAGAATTAGTTATAAGAAATGAATTAAATGAGTAGAGATTAAAGAGTATGATGAAATAATGTTGGTAGTTGAATGGTTATGAAATAATATTGCTTATGAGGAAGTGATTTTGAGGCAACTTAGACTTCAATTAAGGTTAAGAAAGATGGAAGGAAATTCGATGTGGTAGATTGAGCATCCTTGTCGCGGCGAAGTCAAGAGTTCGCAGCGATGAACTTTTCTTGAAGGATCAGGGGAAATTACTTTAGCATTTTTACCACGGCAAATAATTTTCTCCCAGCGATTCACCGCAGCGAACATTCTGTTGCCGCGGCGAAGTCCTCCCCTGTAGACGTCGTGATTTTTGGAAGAACCCTAAGGAGGTTTTTAATTGGAAATAACTCAAGTCATATGATTTTTCGCAAGAGTTGGACTTCGAAAATGGGGTCCAACAATCTGTTTGTTCTTACGATCCCTTATAAGTTTAATCCTGGAACACAGTTAGCCTCTCCTAAATCCTTCATTGAACACTATTCATTCAGCCATCCCTTAATCGTAGATAACATTCCCACACCATTCCTAATGAGCAGAATGTCATCAACATACAGGATTAGGAAAGTAACCTTACCTTCTTGTATTCTTTTATAAACACAAGGCT
>JAOSBK010000005.1:36883930-36901473 GCA_027568895.1 Erythroxylum shatona | reverse complement strand
TAATTAATTGAAATATAATTTATTCATTAATTAAAATACTCTAATTAATTAATTACAATATTTTAATTAATTAATTATATTATTTTTACAAACTAACTATTATCAATAATAATGATAATCATTCATTTCTCTTAACTAACCATTATAATTATAATAATAATAATACCTATTTTTATTTTTTATTAAATTTATTTTCATTTCTATTACCGGGATTACGTACAAACCAACCGCACCTTAAATGCTTCCTTATCGCTAGCTGCGGTCCAACAAGGTGCACGGTCATGGTCTCCTGTCAACCATCCAATTATTCTATATATTTTGTGTTTGTATGTATGCCAATATTAATGATGACTCGGATGGATATATTTAAAATTGGCGGACCCCAATGCCACGATGTTAATTACACAGTTTTGAGTATTCTCAGCCCACGTTCCTGTTGCTTTCTTGTTCTTGTTTTGAATCCTTCCTCCAATTTCTCTCACAATCAAGCCTGCTTGTGTCTGAGACCCCATCTTATCTTTTCAATATCTTCTCCGTTCTTTTCATTGCCTATTTGATTCCTAGTACACTCTAGTTCCCTTTCTTTTCTTCGCTTTCCTTTTCGTCTCAATGTTTGATTTCATGCTTCCTTACTGTCTGGATCTGATCACCTTGTTTCGTTTCGAATTCGTGGAGGAGGCTGTTACCCAGATCTGAAAGGATCGTCTTTTCTTCTTTTCTTAAATTCATCCGTATCTGTTTCGTTATTGAGTGGTGCCAAATTTGTTGCTTAATAAAGATTTCCGCTTTTATGATCGGAATTGATGACAGGATTAATTTGAACTTACTGGGTTTTGATTAATTGTTCAAGTTCGATTGGAATCCTAGAATTTGTTTAATTGTTTTGTTGTTATTATTGGCGAGGCTCTTCCACTGTTGAGTTATACTAAATTATAGATCTTAAAATTTCTTTTTAGTTTTTGAATTCTGAGTGCTGCCTCCGGGATGGTGACTGTAAATCTGGGAATGCTTCATTATGTACTTGACCACATTTATGGAGCACTTATGCACAGAAGTAAATTATCCCCACCATTTTTTTCAAGAGGCTGGGGAGGCACAAAGCTTGAGCTTTTGGAAAGAATGATCAACCAGTTGTTCCCTGAAGTTGACGGCCGAAACTGGCCCCCCACAGCGATACAACCGAATTGGAAAACAGTTTGGGAGAGTAAAAATGCTTGCTTGAGACAAGGAGTCTTCAGGACCCCCTGTGATGAGCAGCTCATTAGTGCATTACCCCCTGAGAGTCATACTGCAAGGGTTGCCTTTCTTCTGCCGAAGTACGTCCCACCACAGAGGATGGCCTGTGTGGTTCACCTTGCAGGTAATAGGGTATATCTTTTATTTGTCTGCTTGATGCGAATCCTGTGTGATTGCATACTTCTTGTTTCTTATCATTGAGATAGAGAATGCGAAATCCTATTTTTGTCTTTTGAGTATATGTGGATAGAAAGCACTTCGAGTAAATTGTCGTTGAATGAGGTTTAAATGGTTATTGAGGGGATTGGCTGCAAATTGGTGCTTGCTTCTGTGGCTAAACTCGTGCAAGTAATTGGATTTTACTTTTTTGTGTTGTTAGGTTTATTGGCTGATTTCTCTTAGACAATCTGGAAATTTGACCGAGGTTTTTGTATGATATTAATTTGGGAGATTGAAGCTCCAACCTATATGTGAAGGTTTCATCCCTATTTACTCCGCATCCTAATTGTTATATCGACGTTGTACTGAAGAAAGTTGGAAGTTCTGTTTAGTGCATATGGACTTCCATTGCTTTCCATATCTTATTCATTCAAATATAACATTGACAGTTAGTTATACCACTTGACGATTGCAATTTTATATTTATATAAGCTAAAAAAGCTGTACAGTATCTAGCATTTATTCTTGTTTTTGCTCAAAATTTTGCTGTTGTGAAAAATATTAAAAAAGTGATGCTTGCCACTGGACAAACATGACGTTTCACTTTGCAATCTGAGTGACAATGCTTTGGACCTCCTTCTGTTAATACTAACTTCCTAACTGGTGTTTACTACTTGCCGTCTCTTCTTTTTTCAGGAACTGGCGATCACACATTTGAACGAAGATTACGTCTTGGTGGACCACTACTTAAGGATAATATTGCAACCATGGTACTTGAGAGGTTAGATTTAATTGCCAATTGCTTTGTCAGATAGTTGTAATTACAAAGTTCTCTTAAATTGTTTGACGATTATATATATAATGAGACTGCAGCCCTTTCTATGGACAAAGGCGACCCTTTCTGCAGAGTGGTGCAAAACTCTTGTGTGTTAGTGACCTGCTATTATTAGGTAGAGCAACCATTGAGGAGGCACGTTGTCTTCTGCATTGGTTAGATTCTGAGGCAGGGTTTGGTAAAATGGGAGTTTGTGGGCTTAGCATGGGTAAGATCAGTTTAATTTTGTTCATTTAAGGTTTTGTTTACTGCCATTGAGCATCTCCAAATTGATGTATTGGAGGCTCATGTTCTACATTTTGGATATTAACCATTCTCAAGAATGTAAAATATCTAACTTAGGTATCTCAAATGTGTTTATGAGAACCATTGATATTTGCAAAGGAAGTATTACACGTGCAACATGGATACTGTAGGTTTGAGTTCCAAATGCTGGGAACTGAACACTAGGTTGCTCTAAAATTCTCCATTCTAGAGTAACCACCTAGCCTTTCTTTTTTGTTTCCTTAATTTTCAAATTTTGATAGCTTTGTTTATCTAGGGGGAGTCCATGCTGCAATGGTGGGATCACTACACCCTACACCTGTTGCAACCCTTCCTTTTCTCTCTCCACATTCTGCTGTTGTGGCATTCTGTGAGGGAATATTAAGGCATGGAACAGCTTGGGAGGCACTGAGAGAGGATCTTGCAGTGCAAAAGGCTGCAATGACTCTCGAGGAAGTGAGAGAACGGATGCGAAATGTACTCTCTCTCACAGATGTCACACGCTTTCCAATTCCCAGAAATCCTAATGCTGTAATATTTGTTGCTGCAACAGTAAGTAGATATATAAGCATTAACTATATCTAGATTTTATTTTTGTTTGAGAATGAGAATATGATGTTTTTCGAGTTTATTTCTTTTTGCCTACAGTGGCATTAGCAACATTTTACAACTAAAACTGTCAAACAGAACGTCGAAGCGCATATCAGTTCTTTCAGGCTATATATTGCGCTTTTTCTGCCAATATTGCGTTTCATACTTGTGAACCTGTTACATACCTTGCAAGTTGCACTAACTTATGTCTTCTGCTTTTTATTAACAATCTGATATACATTGCAATGAGGTTAATTTGGTTTGCTTTTGGTCTCTGGGTATCAAACAAGACCTCATGGATCCTAGGAAGGGGATGTTTATCATTGGGCTATCCCGTCACTCCTAGCAGTATGCATTTGCATGCATGAATTTTATGCCTTAACACTTGCATTATATAGGCTTATGTTGGTTGGGGTCTTATCTGTGCTACATACAGAACAACGTAGTACGTTCTTTACTGCATACAGGAGGATGTGTTCATCAGTCTGCATAGACTTCTAGAAACTCCTTTCATTTGCATAGATGTGATGTTTTTACTATGTTCCTCTGCGGAATATATGATTTTGAATCTTTTTTTTTCCAATTTGACCATATTTCCTAATCTGACGCAACTGTTTCCATTTAGGATGATGGTTACATACCAAAGCATTCTGTTCTGGAGCTACAAAAAGCTTGGCCAGGTTCAGAAGTGAGGTGGGTTACTGGGGGTCATGTCTCATCCTTCCTTCTCCACAATGGCGAGTTTCGTAAGGCCATTGTTGATGGACTGGACAGGCTGCAGTGGAAAGAGTCTTCATTGTGACACAGCCAACTGACGCCTCCAATCATGGACTGATATGTATCTCCGATATCTCCTGGTGAGGTCATTGTCCTGATGCCAGACTAATAAATTTGTATCATAGCTGACGCCAGACAGATAACATTGTAGTATAGCTGATGTCTGAACCACCCCTTGCAAAAAACAGAAATTGGGAGTATACCATGTATTTCCTTCTTTATTCGTGTATCTTCAAAAACATTGCGCAAAATAATGACTAACAAATCGAAATTTTACGTTTGAAGTACCAGTTCTTTCCAGTTTTGAGTTTTCTAAAGCGTTATGGAGGCCAAAATGGACCTTTACCTTGCAATATTCCAATTAGGACTGAGATTTAGATAGCGCAGGAACCTTGTAAACGCAACGCCATCATTTAGCTGTCCTAATGAGAAAGTTTAGTCTTTAG
Source organism: Erythroxylum shatona (assembly GCA_027568895.1). NCBI lineage: Eukaryota > Viridiplantae > Streptophyta > Magnoliopsida > Malpighiales > Erythroxylaceae > Erythroxylum > Erythroxylum shatona. Next base: position 36,897,165 of record JAOSBK010000005.1, on the reverse strand, counting down.
CACGTAACAATACTTTAGTTATATATTCCAGATCGAACGTGAAAGGACAATAAACTAAAAAATATAATTAAACGTTTTTCAACTTTATAGAACAAGTAAAAAGTATCTAACATTCTTTTATTTGGATAATACTTAATTGCAGTATTAACTCAAGTTTAAAATAGTTTAAAAACTTAGTTAAGCTATGTTACTGCAGTAGTCAACTAAGTTTACAAACAAAACATTTGATCCAAATATAACAAAAGTCCATCATTTCGTCCTAAAAGGGTTTCGATGCCAAAAAGTATCAAATGCATGTGTCATGTGCAACACAAATCTAATACAATCATGCATATCTATACTTCAATAACATGAATGGGAAAATATAGTGTGGCAAATTAAGATGATATCTATATGATCTAAATTATATCATCTTCATTTGTAGGTCTCGATTTCTCTAACTTTACGTTAAATAACATTAGAGAAACCTTGTTCTCTCACTGAATGCTAAACAATATTAGAAACTTGTTTTCTCTCACCGAATGCTACACAACATCAGAGAAAACCTTTATGTTCTCTTACTGAATGCTAAATTGCATTAGAGAACCTTTATGGGATTGAAAACTTATATCCCTCTATGTCATATTAAACTTTATAGATATTCGTATAAAACTATATGCATCTAAATGATATAGGCTCAAGGTCAATTTATATATATGCCCAATAACCTTTAAATGCTTAAGATTGATACAAATCTTAAGACCTTTCTTTTTTATGCGTATTATGACAAGGTATGATAACATATATTACTAAAAATAAACGATGATCATTTTTATTGATGAGTCATCATACTGTCATAATACATCAAATGTATTAATGTACAAATGTACATGGAGCAAACATAATGATCTCCTAACTAACAGTGTCTAAAGACTTCAAAGCATCCATACTGTATACTTGTATTCTAAACACAAGTAGGCAAAGTCCTTTAATTAAAGGATCAACTAACTTTTCTTCAGTCTTTAAATGCTCCAAACTTTAATGTCACATTTTCGTATCAAAACCTTTATGGTCAAATATTTGACTTCTAAATGCTAAGACCCTATGATATTCTTTGTTGTTATTAAACAACACAGTAGTAAGATTATCACAGTACAAACGAATGGGTCTAGCTACTGAATCAACCACAGACAACTTAAAAATCAAGTTTTTGAGCCAAACCGTCTGTGAAGCAACCCTATAGCATGCACTCTGAATGCATGGTCAAGGAAATAACCCGTGTCTACTTGATACTTTTCCACGACATTGTATCATCTGCAAACATAGAACTGTAACCTTAAGTAGACTTTCGATTATCCGGACACATAGCTTAAAACTAAATATGCATTCCATACAAGGTTTAGACTATTGACTTTTTTACATGTCAACATATAATTCTTAGTTCCTTTAAGTATCTCAACACTTGCTTAATTGCATTCCAATGGTCTATACCTACGTTAACCAGATATTAACCAAATAATTTAACAGTAAATGCAATGTCCCGCTTATTACAAACCTAAGCATACATCAGGCAATCAACCGTACTAAAATACAAAACATCCCTCATAAACTCTCTCTTTACTTTATTCTTTGGATACTATGCCAAAGATTATCTCTCACTATGCGAGATAGGTGCTACAACAAGTTTAGAATTAACCACATTAAACCTTTGTAGCATATACTCAATGTATGCACTTTGTGAGAGGCCTAATAAATGTTGAGATATGTCCTGGTAGACTTGCATACCTAGGATAAAAAATGCTTCACCAAGGCCCTTCATGTCAAAGTTCTTGACCAAAAGTTGCTTAACCTCAAACAACATAGTCAAGTAATTTGACATGAGCAATACATCATTTATATGCAGTAATAGAAAGATAACTTTACTCCCCCTAACTTTGTACAAGCATCTTTTAACTTTATTTTTCATGAAGCCAAAAGAGGTCATAACCTCATCAACTGTTAGGTGTCACTTTTGGAGGTTTGATGTAAATCATATATTGATCTGCTTAATGTACAAAACATGTCAGTTATATCTGGATCTTGAAGTCCTTCAGGTTATACCATATAGATCTCTTCATAAAGATCTTTATTCAGGAAAGTGGTTTTTGATAGCCATCTGATGTAACTCTATATCATCATGAGCTACAATTGTCATAATAACTCAAAATGTATCTTATGAGAACACGGGAGAAAAAGTAACATTAAAGTTCACCTTTCTCCCTGATTGAACGATCAGGCAATTGAATAAGCCCATAAACCGTTGAACTTTATCCCGAAATTTTTTAGGTCTTAAAACTTCATTTACAACTGATACGTTTACAGTTTCGCTACAAATCAACTAGCTCCCAGATCCTACTATGCTTTATGGCTTACATCTCATTAGTCATTGCATCCTACCACAAATCAGCATTAGGTCTAGAAACAACTTCTGTAAAAGTAATTGGATTTGAAACATGTCTAATATCATAGTCCTATTTACTTAATAAACTATGTAATCAGATGAGATAGCAGGTTGTCTCACTCTGGTGGATTTATGTAACTGTACTAGAACTTATACCCCGAGGAACTAATATGTTTATAAGTATGGGTTCCTGTACAGGCACGGTAAAAAGACTTAGATCTACCATATCTATCTGTATAAGTAATGGTACATGATAACTATAGTATCTGCCTTGCTATCATCCGAATAGTCAAAGGGCCTACTATCATTATAGATATTGTTTCAAAAACTTAGCTATTTGTGATTATATTATTCTTGTCCATCCTTCTCTACAGTAAGATTTGGAGCTTTAAAGTGGTTAGGGTATCTTACTAAATAGCAATGAGCATAATGAGTATGCAATTTATCTTTATAAGGATTGTACTACCTTAGGGTATCTTACTAAATAGCAATGAGCATAACGAGCATGCAATTTATCTTTATAAGGATTATACTACCTTAGTAAGGCAACCCTATACACTAATATATACAAGGTTGAGTTTTCACACTTCTAGATAATTAGGTTGATTAGTCCTATTCCGCATTGACTTCTTCAAGTCCTTTAGTGTGTGGTTATGCCTTTCAGCAATACACCCTTTTGCTCAAGACTACACAGCATAATGCACTAAGTCACTATTCCAACTAATTCCATATATATGGCAAACAAACCTTTTTAAGTCTTGAAACACCATATTTTTCATGATATTCTCCTCTACGATTAGATCTGACACTTTGGATGGATTTTTCCAATTGTTTCTCAACCTTCAGTTTTTAAGCAAGAACACATAACTGTAATAGGAATAATCATCAATAAATGTCAGAATACATTTGGAATTGCACAATACAACTATAAAAGGTCTATAGATATCTGTATGTATTAGACTTAACAAGTCATAAGCACAAGTTGACCTTTATATCCTTATAAGTCAACTTACCCCTACAATAGTCAGCACATGTTTCCATATCATCATCATCTAGAATTGAGAGAATGCTTTCCTTAATTAATCTCTCAACCCTAGCTCTGAAAATATGGTTTAAACTTTTATGCTACACCATATATGACTTTTCATTCATTAGGGTTCTTCTTTTCATGACGTGTTCAGCACGAGACAAAGAAGCATATATATAATTCTATACAAACCATATGACAAGAAATTTGTACCATTTTGTTTTGCATTAAACAAAAAATATACAACATAACCATTAAATAAAAAACGTTAACCTTCTTTGTCCAAAATTGATATAAAGATAACATATAAAATGTGTCATATAAAACCAAAATGAACCTTACAGCAAGGTTCAGTACATACATCCCCTATAGATATTACATCTGCTTCTTCATTGTTGTCAACCATCAATTCCTCCTTCCCTTTATTTGTCTCTATCTTGGATATAAACCCCTACATTGTGGAAGCACCTTGATCAGATGCTCCACTATATAGCCACCAGGTACTTGATATGATTACCGCAAATTAGATTCATAAATTGATAAGCTAAGGAGTTACCTAATGGTCTTAGTCCTTCTTTCTAGGCCTCATAATGCTAGCTTCTTTATGTCATATGGACTTTTATCAGCACTGGATTGACCAGTATTAGCATGTGGAGAAGATTTAGACTTTCTAACTTTAAACTTAGCGAGCTTTATCTTTGTCTTCCCTTTAGTTGCTTCGAAGGTTGTAGGAGTAACAAGTTTGGATTTTTCCTCCTCAACAACGCAATGGCAATCAAAGCATTATTAAAGTCCCATCCCTCATCTAATGAATAATATTGCATCACCATATTACTTAACTTTGGAGAGAGTGTGTTCAGAGTCTGGTGAATTATGAAGACATCAGGAAGAGGAATATTCAACATCTTCAGTCTATTGTGAAGATGAATCATTCTTGATATGTACTTCATCACTCCCCCTTCTCCCTTATACCTCATAGAGAAATTTTCTTTCATCAAGAAACTTTTCTCAACATTAGGTGAGACTGTGTATCTTTGGGAGACAATACCAAGAAATTCTTTGCTATGTTTGTATCCAAAAGTCCATTAAGTAGATGGTCAAGAATGGATCTCTTAATGGTCATAAGTCATAATCTGTTAGACTGATCCCAGGCTTCATAGGCTGCTTTATAAGCTCTCGAGCTTATGGATGTAGTTAGAAATGGCCTATCCGTCCGTATGGCCATATTAACCTTAGTTATATCTATAACATTCAATACATCATCTATCCACTTCTTCGCATTGAAATCGATCAGGGTTTTAATAGTGACAACAATATTATTGATCGAAAGGGTGACTACAAAATGATAATGTTTAGATCAGTACAAAATAGTACAATAGTGATACTCAAAGCCACTAAATAGTATCTTTTATGAGAATTTGGTCACATATTATTAAAGACCTATGGGCTGAATATATAATATATGCAACTAGACCTCCACATAAAAGTGATCGGAGTACAAACTATCAACTCTCATAACACTACCACCTTTGGGCAAGTAGATTACTTGAGCAACAACTTTCCTCCATCTAATGCCTTTATGCATATCTCAAAATTTTATGTAAGGTCAACACCTTTGGGCAGAATAACCAAACATAAAGCCAAAGTAATCCTCCGATATGTAAGCAGAATAATTCAAAATACTGACTTGAAAGACTACTTGGTGGCTACATCCTCATCAGCACTCAAAAAGTCCACAAACACCAGAGATACATCTCTATTGCATCCTCACATTTTTTATGGGCATATGGTATGTGATAATATAATATCAATAAATGTTAAAAACTCGAATGCACAGTCTCATTGTCACACACTCGTGCTGAAGACATTGTCTGAAAACTTCATTTGAGACTTTTGTAAAGGAAAAATCCCATTAGAGTGATTATCGTGCGCCACCAGACACTGAACTGACCACCTAAGACACTAAAACCTAATGTATCTCTCTTGTGACAAGTTTTTTACATGAAAATTTACTCAAAAATAGCTTCAGAATGTCTTAATTCCTTTTTTGAATGACTATGAGATCCCGAACACTAAACATGAGACTCAAGAAATAAAAACTTGAAGTATTTCCCTCATATGATGTCCGAAGTATGAAAATTCACTCGAAATCGCCTTCAGAATACCGTAATTCCTTTTCTAGAGTTAAACTTTAATTTATTACCAATATAATAAATCTAGAAAATGAAAATTTTCACTTTATGAATTTCCTGTATCCAAAAACTGACTCAAAACACCCCAGAGAACCTTTATAGGAGATCTGAAATTTTTGTGTTTTATTATTTTTTAATTTATTATAGCATGCTAACGTTAGCACACTGTAGCGTTGATGTCATTTACTAATGTCGCCGCTGAAGTCAGCCACGTGTGGAGAGGAGTGACGCACGTGATACACACGCCACAGAGTGATGCGGCCTCAACTTGTATAGCGTGTGCATTGCACGCATTTACATGTGGCTCGTTCCTATCCACTCATGTGTCATCCTATGTACTAACCACCCTCGGGCGGTACTATGCACAACATGCGCCCGATAATCTCCAACCATCTTGGTGATTTTTAGCTAGTGTTGGGGTCGATTTTTGCACTCTTAGGTTCGTTTTCACCCTGTTTCTCAAGGCTCAATATATATATACTACTTTTATGCAATAAAAAGCAAGAAAAAACTAAGAAACAAAAGTTAACTCTCTAAAAACCTTATGAAGAAAAAACAGAAAAATCTTCGTTTTTAGCCACCCGTTCATATCACTGCTCTAATACTATGTTCAATACGTAATGATACCTTAGTTACGTATCCCAGATCGAACTTGAAAGGGCAATAAATGAAGAAATACGAAAAACGTATGATTTTGGTTTCATAACTTCAAACGAGTTTTTAGAAATCGAAACGAGTGCGAATCCACTATCGTCTTCACGAGAACTATTCACCAGGACGCGATCAACGTCTTTCTACAATTTTATCAAAACGTAAGCTCTCTTAACGAATCAGATAATCCTTATGCTTACGAATAACATTAGCAACTGTATGAAACTTTAACCTTTATATATAACATCTATATCGGGCTTTCCCATCACAGGCCTAATATGGATCCGGTCCATATTAATCGATATCCATTTTCTAGTTGGACTTCAACCCATTAATTTAGATAATTTATTAAGTCATTTTGTTATCTTTATCCGGACCAAATTGCGTAACTTAACCGATAAGTCATTGAAAAATAAAAAAATAAAATTAAATGTTGTTCAACTTTATGAAAAAAATAAAAAATATCTGAGATAGTCTGTGTAATTTGTTTATTATGTTAACTTTAAAATCTCAATTCTTGGTAAGTGCCAAGTTACTTTCTTATGGAAACTAGGCAATCTGGAAAATGTAATAGCTTCAATCAACAACCACCATTGATGATCAGTAGAAACTTACCTCTAATTCTTGAATCCCCTCTATATATCCTAATGACATGACTTCCCTGCAAGAAATTCCAATGTTTGCTTGGTGTTAAATGATTGAAGATTCCCAAAATTGGAGTCTGTTTGATTGAAGATTCCCAAAATTGGAGTCAATTCAACAGGATAGGTAAAGTCAAAACTGGGAAGTCATCGGCTGCTGAAAGGCAAGGAGAAACCATCAAGTTGTTTTTTTTTACTTATTTTTACGATTCAGAATAGGCTAAACCTCGTCCAACTGATCCTACAAATACCAGGCCCTGTGCATGCAATCCCCACCGACAACTATACAAGTATATTATACTTCATCCTCGTCACATCCAGTCCAAAATTTCACAATAAAGCAAGATCTGGAGAAGTCTGATAGTACACGTCGACAACTTTAAAATATATTATGCGTGTGTATTTATATGTATATGTTTTTCTCGGTATAAACCATAGCTTGGTTTGTCTAAAATACAAATCCATTTTCTATACATTTAAATTTAATTTAAACTTTAATTGAATATCATAAAAGCAAAATAAAAATTAAATTTTAGGTAAAATTTTAATTATTTAAACTAATTTGTACTTAAAATTTAAATTTTCTTACTAAACTCAAATTTAATTTAAAACTTAAGTAAATTAAACGTTAGGTATCAATTTGAATTGATACATCTAAACTTTTTTTTATCAAGAAATAATCTTATTATCACCTTGGTAAGTAATTTTCATTTGTTGTGATCAATTACCTGGTGGTACAGCTAAACTTTTACTTATGATTCCAATCCAACTTAATGTACACCTTGCAATTAAGGTCACTATACAGGAGACTTCAATTATCTAAATTTGGAACACAAAAATTTTATGTTATTAAGTTATGAAATTAAAATTTATTTTTATCCGTCTCTTATTAAAATAACAATTATATAACATTTTTTTAAGAAAGTCATTGTATGTAATAAATAGTTTTAATAAATAGATCATATTAATTCATAAAATGATCCGCTTTTACATTAAATAATAAGTAAAAGTAGTAATATTATTTTTTGTAAACGAAATAGAATTTGTAAAAATTTTTGGCAAGACTCCTTAAGCTTTAAAATTATTTAAAAAATTCTTTTATTTTTTAATTTTTCAGAAAAATTCTCATAAATTTTGGTTAAAAATAATAATAAAATATACTCGGTATAAATATGTGTTTGAATTAGTCAAATATTAATAATATAGTAATTTGATTCGATTAAACTGAAATTAGTTCATTTTAATTTACGAAAATAACATTATATAAACACTAGCCGACAGCATATATTCTAAATTTAATAATATAAAGATGACCTTTATAATAACAGATTCAATCATTCCTCTCTAGTAATCCAAAGTCCAAACCACGCACAAAGTATTATTACTAATTTACCCTCAATCGTAACTATCAGTGGACCAAAGCCCAAGTATTTGACTTATTTGTAGGATAAAATAGCACCGGAGGTAAACGCGGATCCGTAAAGTAATACTTTAACGAACCAAATTCCACCGAAATAAATACTTTATTTTTGCTTCACGTAAATGACGCCATTATCTAATCTTTGAAATAAACAAACTATCGAACGTGCTGGAAACTCATTACGTGCACACTGGCTTCCATAGCACTTTGGTATTTATTAAATACAACCGCACCCTACTTGCAGCTGTCAAGTGGCGCCCCACACAAACACCGGTTGTGGAAGTATGTTGAGTAATCGAAGGTCTGCAACTTACCACCTTCTGGAATTTGCCCACAAAGCCTGTTGTAACTCACGTTCAAGAACTGCAAATTTTTTACCTGGGTCAGCTGTGTAGGAATTGACCCGTAAATCTTGTTGTGATTGAGATCTAAAGATATCAAGCTGTCAGTTGGAAACGCAGAATTGGAAAGGTTGAACTCCAGCAAGTTCCTCGACAGATCAATAATCTGGGTAGTCTTGTTTGGGCTGAACAACATTGAAGCATCACCTTGGAGTTTGTTGCGTGAGAAGTCAATCCTATCAAAGTTCATTTTCCCCAACGAAGCAGGGATTGGACCAGAGAGTTGGTTATGGGACAGATAAAGATCAGGTACGTTGCTTGGAAAATTACCGAATGACTCTGGGATAGTTCCCGTTAGCTTGTTCCTATCCAAGTGAATAGCGTTAATGTTCTGCAACAGAGCAAGTGAACTTGGGATTGAACCAGAGAGAGTGTTAAAAGAAAGGTCCAAGAACGTAAGGTTCTTGAGCTCACTTATGAAGTCGGGGACAGAACCAGTGAGGTTTAGCCAGCTAAGCCTTAGCGTTTTGAGGTGTTTGAGCTTGGCAATGGCAGGTTGAACGGGGCCTGTAATATCAGTCAGCTTGCGAAACACAAGGGTTTCGAGAAAGGGTAAGTCGCCGACAGTGGCGGGTATTTGGCCGGAGAGGTTGCCGGAGAAAATGGTGAGGGAAATGATACGGTTGCTGGTGGAGTCACACTCCACTTGGTACCAGGAGGTACAGCAATCAGCGTCAGGTTTCCAGGCTGCTAGAAGATAAGGGTTGCCAAAGTGTTGTTTGATTTGGAGGAGGACCGTTTTGTCTTGGGGATTGCAAAGCTCTGACAAGGAAATGGAGATAAGAGAGGAGATAACGAGAGAGACCAAAAGGGTCCTCATCTTTTGTTCGTGCCTTTCCTAATAATGGAGATCCTCTCCTCCGTGATCTTCAATCCTTATAGCTAGTACGTGTGAGAAAATGATGAGTTATGCTGGAGCTGGGTTTATGTTTATATAGGCGTATGGGGCCGGTCCGCCTGCTTATATATGGGTGACGTAGTGTCTGACGAGAGACCATGTTATGTTAGAACAGAACAGATCGAGGTTCAAACTTATGGCTCTGACAGGATTTGACATAATTCAAGCTTAACAGCAGAATGAGCCTATTCACCATTTATAGAACTCGACCTACCCTCATGGATTAAGATCTTCTGTCCAAATTTATGGTGTCTTATTGTGTTCAGTGAATCTCAGTCATTTATTTATGTAGATCTTATGCAAACTTTATATAAATAAACATAGAGCCCACATAAATGAATGACTGAGATTCATTGGACACAATAAAATACCATAAAAATTGGACAGAAGATTTGAACTACCCTTAGTATATGCAAAATACTTTAAATACTATTATATGAAAATTGTAGATGTTATCTAATGTAAAAAATATATATTACTCTAAAAAATGAGGTACGTTCCTTAATTTTCAGAAAATCAGTATGATTACCCCATTTTTTCCCATCTGGTCTAGCTCTCTTTACTATTATGGATAATATTGTTCTATAGACAAATATTAAAGCATGCATTACGAAACTCTCGCACTCAAACTCAAACTCGAACAAATAAGTTGACGAGTTTACATGTGATAGATCTCACGTGTGGTATTAGTCCGTTTATCAGATAATGTGTCACTGTTGACTTTGAGAGGTCAAATACAACTTCCCTATTGCTTCCAATCTTTTAAAATAAACAATATGAGGCATTTTTATTATAATTGTATCTAGTGTATACCAGACGATCATATCTAAATAATGTACATGAATATGATTTATGTTAATTCATAATTGAAATATTTGAAGATTTCACTTAATATTCAAAAACTTGGTTTCTTTACTTTTGAAGATTTCACTTAATATTCAAAAACTTGGTTTCTTTACTTAAATAAAATCGTTTTACGTTCATGATATTTATCACATATGTAGGTATTAACTAACTAGCATGTTAACTTCAGAGTGCAGATGAGTTGATAAGGGGCTATTTTTGACTTAAGTGAGGTCACAGGTTCGAACCGTCCTCATGTATGCAGCCGTTTAAAATTTGGGACCAGAGTTTTGCCTCCCGCAAGGGACCTACCCTGCTCAAAAGGGGATTAGTCTGAGTGTAGATGGCTTAAAGGTGCCTTTCTATATAATTGGAACCCTTCTAGAACACCTCGTGAGAAAAAAAAAAAAAAAAACAAACTAAGTAGCATGTTGTTCTGTGTCGTGTCAGCCAATTCTAAAGGTCTTTTAAGAAAAAATTTAATAATTTTTTAAATAAAAAGTTAAATTGTGAAAGAATTTGATGTCTTTAAACTTATTTCAGTGGACATGTGAATGTTAAGTTCCAGAACGAAACGCTGCCAATTTCCTTGGTAACGATGTCAAATCACGTTTTTGCAAAAATCGTTTGGACGTTAACACTAAATCAATAGAATGTTTTTCTTTCAAATAACTTTGAATCATGGAATATTTTTAAGGAGTTTATCAACTAGATGAAATGATAAAAGAATTATTTTTATGAATTAATAACTTATATTTATAAGACTCTACTATCTACTTTACCTTAATATCATAATCATCCCAATTTAATGTAAAGAAAAGGTTTATATTTTGCTTTTACTTTTATTCAGTCATTCATTTCGGGTCGCCGCTATGAATGTACAAGTCTTGCAATTAGCTGTACCCTTAGATATCAAGCTTCATAGGTGGCTGTGTTATTTGAAAGACAAATCAAATTCTAAATAAATTACGTAAGGTAACTATATGTTATATCGACATCCAATAACCCCTTCACTGCATGCCACCTCCTCAGTTGTCCCCTTTTGGCCGTGCATGCTAGTTAATGTTAATTTTTTTGTTTTTGAAACGTATTTGTTTATGTTAACGTGTGTTTTTTAAATGCATTAAATAAAACCTGCCAGAATGTTTACAAAAGAGCTTATACATAAGGCATTGGACATTACTAACCTTTGGCCTTTTACCAATGGGGTGATTGAGCTATAGAAATTTGTCTTCAATCTCTTCTTGTGGGTTATATTTTACGAATTTGTCTCCCATCGACTTCCTTGTATCCAAGTAGCGACTTACTGTCAGTTAGATATATGTTTCTCGATTGAGGATTGTAGCCGGATTAATAGAGAGATTCTACTAAAGTTGTGAATATCATATCGACAAAAATTGTAAAATAGTTCACCATCGTAGTGTACAATATTCTTTATAAGTTTGCATCATCTATGTTTCCAAAAATCATAACAATAAATAATAATTACAATTAATATAAAATAACAATAATTTTTAAATATTTAACATATAAATAATATATGTCTATCATATATAATATAACTCATTTTGTATTAATTTATTTATTAATATAACTACAACACCTACTTATAAACAAGAATGTTGATTTCAAATTAGCCTTGTGATTTAGTTTGTTGTATGACTTACTATATAAAAAATAATTGTGAGTGGGTAGAGATCTCGTGTGTCATATTCAAATACTAGAATGGAAACATATCTATGCAGATTAAGTATGAAATGTCCAAATTCATTATTTCTGAAATTAGTAAATTAAATTTAATTATTAGTTCAGATTTGTATTCAAAATAAATTTTATCATATGTAGTCTTCAATTATTATAAAAACGTAATTTCTCAAGTTATGAATTAAAAAAAGATTCAAACTAATCTAAATTAAAGTTAAAATTCAAATTTAAAATTGAATTAAATTTGAACAAAAGAAATTCAATAAAATTATTAATATGTACACTAAATTCTTCCCAAATAATTCAAATCACATTGAAATTATATAGATAGGCTTAATTTGATTTAATTTGTTATCTAATTTATTTTATAATTTAGTTTGTAATTATAAATTATGATAATCCAATCAAATCAAATTCCAAATATTGAGATCGTGACTTATTATGAACTTCCAAGTTCCAAACTAAACAGATAAACAAAATAGAATCAATCAACAAATAAACAACACATTTCATCTATTTCATTCAAATTCAAATCCAAATCCAAACATTTACAAATCACAACAATTCGATTCCAATTTCTTCCAACCATTCACAAAATTCACCAACTTCCAACCATTCACAACCTCACAATCATAATTCACAAATGCAATTCAATTTTAAGAGCAGAAAAATAGAAAATACACAAAAAATCACAAATTTAGTGGTTGGGTTGATGAGTTTTTGCTGGGTCGAACTCAGGTTGGGTGAAAACTATAATTGGTTTATGTAGAAGACGAGCAGGACGTAGGACAAGCAGCGATGGTGGAGCCGAGGCGGAGAAGGAACGAGGTAGCATAGGCAGAGCCAAGGAGAGAGGGAGGCGGACATACTAACAGGCGAGGGGGAGGTGTAGTGATGTCATTGTAGAGGACGATGGCGATGAGCGACTGTGAGAGTGAGACAGAGAGAGGTTCAGAGAGAGTGGCGTGCATTGAGAGAGAGAGAGAGAGAGAGAGATGACAGAGTCGGGGGGGGGGGGGGGGGGGGGGGGGGGGGGTTT
>JAOSBK010000005.1:36868443-36878704 GCA_027568895.1 Erythroxylum shatona | reverse complement strand
ATGCCATCTTGCTTAATTAACAACTTATTTAATGCTAACTCAATTTACTTAATTTAATCATGGTTAATAAATTATATAAAAAAAAAATTCGGGGCTAACAAAGACGTAAGCTAAGGCCTGCAAATTTCTTTTTATGTTTTTGTCATTGCTTTTCTTGTGCATTAATATAGATATATTTATTTTCAATATGCAACTAATAATGCTTTTAGCTTTATTTTTGCATGCCTAAAATCTAGTCTAGATACCTCATAGGTCTCTTTCTTTTATTTCATTTGTTTGAGAACTCATTTTAAGATGAATCTTCCTTTCCTAGGTATTTATTATTTCTTTAGTCAAAATTTTCTATTCTCCTAAAGGCATATTGGGCCACTTCAAAGTAATGTTTAATATATTCTGGGTTATTAAACCAAAATTAGACATCTCATTAAATAAGAGATTTTATGTTATATCTATAAACGTACCACAGTACCTAAAGGACAATACCACAAATATTAAATCATAGAATGACATTATACCCATAATCCTCATGACATATATACTTAAATGGACTCAAATTAAAGGCCACCAATTTTCAGTTGATGTAAACATTTTAACTAAAATTTTATGATTTGAACTTATAGTAGAAAAGGGAGATTTACCTAATACCAAATTTGTTTGAAAAGTCTCAAATTAACTTTTCTTACCACCATAACTCCACCTTTAACTTCTTTTATTAGATTTGCATGTTCATCTCATTGGCTTATTTTGTTGACTTTGTTAGTGTATGCTTTATATTTAATTGATTAATTTTAAATCTTTTGATATATTTAATTAAAGACATTGCTTATATTATGTATTTTATTAATTATAATTGATATTTTAATATTAAAGGTAAATTTTGTGGAATAATTATTGTGCAATAGAAATTACGATGAGATCATAATTTTAAGATTCAATTTACATTTACATATTATTCTTAAATTAGTCCTAATTATGGTTTCATCAAGACTAAATAATGATGAAATAGTAAACCTAATACATGTTATGTTTATTTCTTATAAAAAGTAATTAATCTCATAAATTAAAATAAATAAATACTTTAAAAACGTGTGAGTGCTTATTAAAGAATAAGTTCGTTGAACTAACCCTATTACGAGGATCCCAAATAGAATATTACTATATTTGTGAATTTTCTTATTATGATAATTATATAATTGATCTTTAAACTTGAGATTATAAAGCATATCATATGAGAGTTACTATGTTTTAATGTTATTTATGACCTATTTTATTTAGGGTAACTCAGTAGATAGTACTTGAATATAGTATAAACTATAAAGAGATAGTTGAGTAATTCAATAAATAATTTGTCACTCTAAAAAAATTAGAGAGAATGTTTGATGTACTTCATTAGAAGTGATTTAAAGAATTCTCTAGCCAGAGTGAATTGAGATTTTAAAAAGAATTCAAAATATCAATTAATAATTAACAAAAAGAACATGATTTGGTTTAATAGAGTAGACATTATACTCATACTTTATGTCCAAACGAAACATTAAATGACGAAAGAATTAAATTACTTATCATAACCGTGCATGGATAAGTGAAGTCAAACTACTTTGACATTGTTAATATTTATGTGGTCATGATATATTGTTAGATGCCAATTTTGATATATGATTATAAATTGTTTAATTGGAGAATTAAAGAAAATTTAAAAATTAATTAATTTAATTATAATTACGTATTAGAATTAGAATTAGAATTTATGATTATATATATATATATTAGGAACCTAATAGGTCACACATAAAAAAGCAATTAAAAAGAAAAAAATTAATTTCAATTAAGTTAAACTTAATTGTGAAGTTGAGAAACTTAAGGAATCAAATATGATATATTTGATTTTATTAAAATTAAAATATAATTATAATTAGAGTTTGATTTTAATTATAATTAGGAATTTTAATTTTAATAAGAAAGAAATCTTAGTTTTTTTCCCTATAAATAGGAAAAAAGACAAAAGGGAGCTAATGCTCTTGCCTTTTTATCTTAACTAATGAGTTTTTTTCTCTGCTCTATGAATACAATAAAGGTTGAACACATTGATAGCTTGTGGTTGAAAGTTTGAGAAGAGAAAATGTGCAGCAATCTAAATTAGGTAAGTTTCAAATCTTTTATTTATGATTCATATTTTTAAGTTATTCAATTAAAGTGATCCAATCGTAAAATTGTAAAAATTATTTTTCCCGATGCCTGTAATTGGATCACGATGACTTTCGCAACAAACTCAATGTAACACCCTCATAACAATATACTTAAAATTCATATCTCTCTCAGTCACACAAATATACCTTAATTTTAGTTCTTTGACTTTTCTCGGTTTCTTTCCTTATTATATTATGAGTTGCTTTTGTTTTTACTTTGTTATTGTTTGATGGTTTAGGTTACTAAATGTTGAAACTTTAATTAGGATTGCTCTTTAAATCCTTAATAGTGTCAATCATATTAAAACTTTAAAGCTACATCATTTTGAGTAGTACGATATCAAAGTTTAATACTTAATTTTAATTAATATCTCCGTCGCTTTGGCTAAACACCTTTTCTCATTGTTCAAACTTTATAAAAATAAGTGATTTGAGAACTTATTCTCCAAAAACTTATTGATGTGATTTTAAATCTATCTTTATCGCAAGTACATGAGTCATATTTTTATAATATAAGTAGTATTATTCCCATGAAGATTATTCTAGACACCTAACAATTTTTGTAACACTTTGTTTAAGGTAAACAATATGATAATCTAACTAGAAAATAAACTAAACTAAAAATATTGAATAATTAAAAAGCAATTGTGAATTTGTTTATTAATTAATGATGATGCCTTAGGAATTACTTCTATCCTTACTTTACTTTTACTTCACCTTGTTAATTTAATAATACTTAATTGTATATATCTAATAGTTATGATGGCCCTCTCTTGGGATATAAGTAAGTAATCCTAATTAAAATATATAAGAATTGAATTGTGACCTCTTAATCTCTCAAAATTCCTCTTAACTATCTAATTAGAATTGCAGCAATCTTGTGGGTCAAAGAATTAAGATCTCTATTCAATTACCTATTACTATGATGTTTATAGGTCTATTATGGTACCAACTCTCTCTGTGCAACAAAACACAGATATTTCATTTCTTGATCCACATTAAAGATTAAAAACAATAAACACCGTAAAGTATATTTCTATTAAATCAAAACATAAAAGATTGACAAAAACAATTCAAGGCAATTCATTGCTGAAATAAATCCACAAATTTTCATCATCAACATTTAATAATATGGAAAGAAAAGGGGAGTATAGAAGCTTGAATTTTGGATGTGCTCTTCTTCTAGTCTTTGAGCCGAAAAATTCTACAACTTTATTCTTTTGGAATTTTACCTCTTTGATCTCTTTCTTTTATGTTCCAATATCCTCTTTTTATGTTTTTTCGGTTGCCTTTCATACTTCTTAATCCTATTATGGCTATTCTAGGGCTTCCTCACTTTTTTTATTCTAAAAATAACCTCAAATCATGATAAATACAAAGATCTCATGGTTTGGAAAATCTGACATTCATATAATCGTGACTATACACGATCATGTACTTCTCTTATCTGCATGTTCTATCATGATCGCGTCCAACCTGTACGATCATGACATAGGCTTCATAGCTGCTTTAGCTTCTATCTTGCACGATCGTGCAAGTTCATGATCCTGACAGACCTCTTCCTTTAGCTTCTTCTTTAATTTTTCTTGAAGTCACCTCAATTCATCATCCAAACACGTTAAACATCCCCTCAAGCATGCATTAAGATCAAATTCTTACCATAATCAACAATAATCAAACAAAACACACAAAACACTAATAAAAGCATAAATCTACTCTAAAACACCTTATTATCACTTAAGAAAACACATATAACATATGCTACAACCTAAAAAGCACACTATAAATGAAACCTATTAAATTTCCCACATTTAAAACTTTTCTTGTCCCTAAGAAAAACTAAAACCAAAAAATAAACAAAACATAAATCACATAATCATGAAATCATACAATAATGAAACAATGACATAATGACATCAAATCTCATAAAATTAACTTACCCATAAACATCAATCACTCAAAAAGATCCAAAACTCTTGTTTGATTCATATTCAACTATTTTGATTTATATATATATATCAACCAAAATATTGACACCTTATTCATACATCTATGGCACTTGTAAGAATGCATTAATTCTTATTTACTAATAAAAAAGGCAAGTTATTAACCCACTTATGGAAATTTCTTGACACTGCACTTTTATTTAAAGCACAAAATTTTTATTTTTTTTTAACGATCACTTAATCTTTTGACATGAAGGTAAACATTTTTATCTTGAATGTCCCCAATTACTTAACTATATTACACTCTTTCTGCTTCATTGGAGTGTCATTATAGCCTTTTGACACAAAGGTAAATTTTTTTTATAAATGTCCCTTGGTTACTCAACTATATCACAACTCACAAATAGTTACTAGCTCTATTCTTAACCCATTTTTTCAAAAAAGGCCAACATAATAGGAAATTGACGTTAGCACATTTAACCAAAAATTTTAATACTGTAAGCTACATCATTTCTTCCTAGTTAATCCATTCCTATGAAAAGCTACTAATGATGCCTATAAAATTTGTTTCATTAAATCATAAGTGCACTTACATGATCATTAAGATGGAAGTTGGAGCAGTTGTGAAGCCTTTGTGCAGATTGTGCACGATTGTGACAGAACATATAGACAAGATAAGTGCACGATCATGATTGTGCAAATGCCAGATTTTCCATAAATTTGTATGATTTGAGGCTATTTTTTGTAATAAAAACAAATGAGGACCGTAGCTCTAGGAGGATTAAGAAGAATAAAAGGCAACCCAAAACACAAAGAGTGGTGGATGGAACATAAAAGAAAGAGGTTAAAAAATGCAAAATTCTAGAAGAACAAAGGTGTAAAATTTTACAGCCCAAGGATAAGAAGAAGAACACATACATAATTCAAACTTCTATACTTCCATTTATTTCCTTGTGTTGATGATGAATAATTATGGATTTATTTTAGCTATGGATTGCTAATTTTTTAGGTATTACTTTTGAATTTTTTTATTAAACTTTTATGTTCTGATTTAATAGAAATATACTTTGTGTTGTTCGTTGTTTTTAATCTTTGATATGAATCAAGAGATTAGGTTGAAATGTTTTTGTTATGTTGCACAGTAAGAGCTAGTACTATAATAGACTTGTAAACATCTTAATAATAGGCAATTGACGAGAGATATTAATTGTTTGTTAGCTACTTATAAAATTGCTTCAAATCCAATTAGATAGTTGAGAGGAGTTTTGAGAGGTCAAGAGGTCAAAATTCAATTCTTATCTATTTTAATTGGGATTACTTGATTAGTTCTTAAAAGAAGGTAATCATAAATATTAGATATCTAGGATTCAAAATTGTTAAATCAAGAAAGTGAAGTGAAAATAAAATAAGGATAAAAATAATTCCTAATTTGTCATAATTAATTAATCAACAGATTCACTTTTGCTTATTAATTATTCAATTATCAATTTTCTTTAGTTTAGTTTATTTTTTAGTTACATTATCATATTGGTTACCTTGAATAAAGTGTTAAAAAATTGTTAGGTGTCTAAAACAATCCTCTTGAGAATGATATTGTTTATACTATAAAGATATAACTTGTTTACTTGTGTTATAAATAGATTTAAAATCACATCAATAAGATTTTGGCATCATTGATAAGGATTGTAAATTTAGCATCGAATGTAATTTGAGTTAGTTTTCTTTAAGAAATTTAGCAATTTCTTGTGTGATTGCAGGTGCACAAACACAAGAACAATAAGGAGTTTTAGCAAGCTCAAAGATACAAGTTTTTGACATCACCAAGTAAGAGAGAAATCTGATGAGCAAGATGTAAATAAGCTACAAAAAGATCAATAGAAGAAGAAGGGAAGCAAAGAGGTTAGCAAAGAACCCTTATGGACTTTATAATTCAATGGTAATCAATAAGGGATTACAAGACTACTAGTGCAGATAAACATTTTTGAAACTAAACCAGTCTTGTTGAACATGTTGCAAACTAATGTCCAGTTTTATAGAATGGCTAATGAGGATCCTAATGCCCATTTAACAAATTTCTTGGAGATATGAGACACATTTAGATATAATGGGTTATTAGAAGATGCAGCCAAGATGTGACTATTCCCATTCACACTTAAAGATTAAGTTAAGGTGTGGTTAAATTCACTTATCCTGAAGAATGTGTTGACATAGGAGCAATTAGTATAAGCCTTTTTACCTAAGTACTTCCACTTAATGAAGACTAAAAGGATCATTAAGGAAATAAAAAATTTCTAGTAAAGTGAAGGGGAATCACTATATACAGCGTGACAAAGATTTAAGGAGTTACAAAGGAGCTCCTCACATTAGAACTTACCCAAGGAGTTCCTATTACAAACCATCTACAATGGAGTTAATCCACGAGCAAAAAGTACTATGTAGTAGATGGTGGTTCATTGATGAAGAAGATAGTAAATGCTGCATATGATTTATTTTAGGAGATGGCAAGCAATAGTTGTTTATGGATGTTAGAGAGGAACAAACATCAACCACCCTTCAAAGATAAAAAAGTAGTACTTGATATTGATTTAGTGACAACATTACAAGCTGAAGTAGCAAACTTGAACAAACAAATAAATAGTTTGAAAGTCACTTCTTCCTGCCCTCTAAAAGTAATACAACATAAATGCAAATTATGCAGCCAAAAAGGCCATGTTACAGCTAATTTCCTAATAGACAACAACAATATGGAGCAACTAAATTTTACGGGAGCACATCTAGGTCAAGGTGATAATAACCCTTACTTGAATACTTATAATTCTAGATGGAAGAATCATCCAAATTTCTCTTAGTCTAATAATGTAGGAAATCAAGTGAAAGCACAAAGCTCACCAGGATTTTAACAAGATGGGCTTAGTTTATTGGAATTAAATATAGACATGCTAATGGATGTGTTGAATTCCAAGTTCAAAAGTTATGACGAGAGCCTGAGGATGGAAGCTAAATTCAACCAAATTACAAGAAAAATATGCTTATTCCATCCACAATTTGGAGATTCAAGTGGGGAACTAATAAATGCATTGTCTACACGAAGTGTGAGGAGTCTCCCTAGCAACACAAAGTCTAATCCAAAGGAGCAACTGAAGGGCATCACATTTAAAAGTGGGAAGGACTTGGAAGAACCAACTAAGAAGAAGGTTGAATCCTACCATAAAGGAAGCCAAGAGAAGGAGGACAAGAAGGAAGATAAGAAGGAGGAACCACCACATGTCCCACCGCTCTATATGTTTCAAAGATCCCATTCCAAAAAAGGCTAAAGAAGAATCAAATGGATGCACAATTTGCATTCTTTAATGAAGATAAGAAAGATGAACCACCATATGCCCCACTCCATCCATATATTTCAAAGATCTCATTCTTACAAAGGCTGAAGAATAATCAAATGGATGTATAATTTGCAAAGTTTTTAAAGAAGTAAAAGAAATTGCAAATTAACTTGTCTTTTATGGAAGCTTTAGAGAACATGCCTATATATGTGAAGTTTCTTAAAGATATCCTATCAAGAAAAAGGACTTAGGAGGGTAATCAAATGATCTCCTTGACAAAGAATTACAGCTCTATAATTACCAACTATATGCCCTTAAAATTGAAAAATCCAGGGAGTTTTACTATACCCTTTTACTATACCCTATGTAGTTAGTCATTTAGAATTTTCTAATTGTTTATATGACTTAGATACAGGCATTAATCTTATGTTTTTTTTTCATTTTTAGGAAATTGGAGCTAGGAGAGTGAAGCCAACATTCATAATCATTCAGTTGGCATATTAATCAATAAAGAAATCATTTGGCATGGTAGAGGAAATGCTAGTAAAAGTGGACAAGTTTATTGTTCCTGTGGAATTCATGGTGTTATACTTTGAAGAGGACTGAACTTGTCCATTAAATCTTATTAGATCAATCATTAATGTTGGGCCTCGAACGTTTCATAGAAGTTAGAACTATTTGAATGATAAATTTTGGAGATTAGTCATGAGTAAAGAACAAATCAATGAAGATTCTTGAATTAGAAATGATAGACAAGAGTAAAGTAGTGAATGAGAAATATGGATATGTCCAAGTTTTGCTTTGGTGTTTTTGGTGGATAAAAGATTTTGAATTGATGAAAGCCAAAAATGAAGTTGCATATGTGTAGTAAGTTGATGAAGAATATATACATGTGTATGTTCTATTATTGGTATTCAAGATTAATCATGGATTGTAAATTTCTTCATGGATGATATTGATTTGAAATGGAGTTGAGAATGAGGAGTAAATGAAGTAGAAAAGGTGATCTTAGTATGATTAGTGTTAAGGAAAGATTGTGAAACAAAATAGGTGGTTGATCTGGAAAATATCCACGACATGATGCTTCAGTCTCTTAGCCACAACTTTTTCTCTAGTTAACCAAACGAGATGATTCATGATTTGTATTAAACTAGAAACATATTGCTACATTTCTTATGAAGACATAGAAATTAAATTCAGTCTTTTAAGAATCTCAAAATTTGTCATGAAGTTCAGAATTGGGTGCAGTATATTGGATGAATGTAAATTCATGTTCTAAATTCGAGGGTAATTCTGGATTGATTTAGGCTAGATTAGAAAACTTTGTCTTCAAGAAAGTTGTATATCTTTCTTTTATCTTTCCAACGATATATAGTATGAAATTTTTGGACTTCTAGGCTAAAAGTTATGGTCCTTGAAAAGGAATATGTATTTTCTGTCTTTTCACTTCTTCTATGTTTTGTATCTTCCATATTTTGCTTCATCTGTGTTTTGCTTCTTCTGTCTTTTGTTTCTTCTGTGATGATGTCATCTTCTTCTGTATTTCTTCTGTGATGACATCATCTTCTTCTGCTTTTTGTTTCTTCTGCCTTTTGCTTCTTCTGTGATGACATCATCTTCTTCTGTATTTCTTCTGTGATGATGTCATCTTCTTCTATGTTTTGCTTTGTCTGTGTTTTGCTTCTTCTACCTTTTTCTTCTTCTGTGATGAGATCATCTCCTTCTGTATTTATTCTGTGATGACGTCATCTTCTTCTTTGTTTTGCTTCGTCTATGTTTTGCTATCTTCTGTCTTTTGCTTCTTTTGTCTTTCGCTTCTTCTATGTTTTGTATCTTCTGTCTTTCGCTTCTTCTGTGTTTTGTATCTTCTGTCTTTTGCTTCTTCTGTGTTTTGTATCTTCTATCTTTTGCTTCTTCTGTCTTTTGCTTCTTCTGTGTTTTATATCTTTTGTCTTTTGTTTCTTCTGTCTTTTGTTTCTTCTATGTTTTGTATCTTCTATCTTTTGCTTCTTCGGTCTTTCACTTCTTCTGTGTTTTCTATCTTCTGTCTTTTGCTTCTTCTGTCTTTCGCTTCTTATGTGTTTTGTATCTTTTGTCTCTTGTTTCTTCTGTCTTTCGCTTCTTCTATCTTTTGCTTCTTCTTTCTTTCGCTTCTTCTGTGTTTTGTATCTTCTGTCTTTAGCTTCTTCTATCTTTCGCTTCTTCTGTGTTTTGTATCTTCTGTCTTTTGCTTCTTCTGTCTTTTTTTTCCATTAGTCTACTTTTTTCATTGGCTTCGTCTAATCCTATTGTCTGGTCCGTTTTAACCCTTTAGATGATAAAATCTGACCTCAAGGTCTTCTTTAAAGTTGCATATCTCAAAGTTCACTTTGAAAACGTTCCAAGATAATCTTAATCCAACATCTCTAGTGAAAGCTATGCCATTTGTCCCGAGACAAGTTTGATATGATTGAGGACCAAATCTTATTCGATTCTTTCGGCCATAATTTTGCTATCCGACCTCCAAATGAAGTGATTCTTGAATCCTTAGATTCCTAAAACTTTTTCTTTTTATATCTCCATAAAAGGTTATAGATTTTGGTATTGATTTGAAAAAGATAGATTAAATCAAAGTAAGGGTATCTGTTGGAAGAGTAGGAATTAGGTATTTTACTGAACATGCTTCAGTGTTTTGATGATTACTGGATCAATAGAGCTTCGAATAAGATGATTCTTATTTCAAGATAAACTAGAGACATGGAGCTACAAATGGTATGAAGGAGTTGAAATCTAATTCAGTCACTAAGACTTTCAATTTCTGGGAGGA
>JAOSBK010000005.1:36846621-36868343 GCA_027568895.1 Erythroxylum shatona | reverse complement strand
TAATAATAATAATAATAATAATAATAATAATAATAATAATAATAATAATAATAATAATAATAATAATAATAATCCTAGTGGTTTATTATGCAAAGAACTATCTTGTCTATTACAGGTATGAATTTCTTGTGTTAATACTAGGTTTGCATTAATCACCTTGAAGTTGAAATATTTCTATTTGAATTAATCACCTATAATTGATTTCAATACTATGGTACATAGCATTATTTATATCTGTGAATCAAGAAAGCAAGTTCTTGTTGTGACTCCTAGGATCGTGAAATTTGCACCGATAAGCCTCATAAGTTTTCATCCTATATACCATCCTAGGGGTTTATTATGCAACGAACTATCTTGTCTTTAAGTATATGAATTTCTTGTGTTAAGTTATGTTTGCATTAATCACATTGAAGTTGAAGTATAATCAATTGAATTAATCACCTACAATTGATTTCAAAACTATGGTACATGGCATTGTTTACATCTGTGAATTAAGAAAGTTCTCGACGTGACTTTTAGGCTCGTGAAATTTTTCACCGAAAAGCCTCATGGGAGCTGCATCATTGGTTTCTAACCTATATACTATCCTAGGAACTTAGTTATGTCTCCAATCATCCATAAGATCTCAAATTCATTCCACATACAGTAAACACTTAGACTATTAAAGAAGAACATAAAAACTTATCAATGATTATAAGAATATTCTAAACAACAAAAGATCAAGACCTCCATCATAATTGTATTATTAAATCAATACATATGGTAGATATGAGTTGGACGACTTACCTGGATGGACGGACAAGTCCAGACTACAAAGAAGAAGGATGAGGGATGCTCTTCAACACAATATATATAAGGCCTACGAAAAAATAATATTTCGTAAGAATAAGGGTAAATTATTCAAAAATAAAAAATGTGTGAATTCTTTTTATTATTTATATATCAAAATTTTAAATATATATAATTAACAAAAAAGTGTTATCAATTATAATAATCAAAATTAACCATAATAATTTAAATGCTCGTTAAACCTTTATAAAACTAATCTTTCATCAACAATTAATCAATTATGTAATAACAAAGTAAATTACACAATTTAAGTTATCAAAGGTATAACAAATTGTCTTACATTTTCATCCTACAATTTAAATTATCATTGCATAGGAAACTTTAAAGTCAAAAAGAATCTTGAAATTTTGAGCGAGCATCTCTTTTGACTACAAATAAGGAGAGATATAAAGAATATATATGAAAGATGTGTTACTTATAAACAAGCTAAGTCTCAAGTGCAACCCCATAGATAGGTAGATTTGTTAATGGATTTTTCTTTAAGTTTATCTAGTTCTAGAAATGGTAAGGATTCAATATTTGTAGTACGAAATAGGTTTTCTAAAATGGAACACTCATTATAAGTCAAAAAGTCAATGATACATTCTACATTACTTAATTGTTTGTTTTAATTGTTTTACCACAAGTGCATAATATAGTTGTAGCTAACAATGCAAGTACAGATCAATCCCATGAAGATTCTTGACTAACTACCCACTATCTATAAACATAGCAAGATATATCGACATTTACAATTGATTGGATAAATAAAATAAAGTAACAATCTAAATACTAATGCAAAGAAATAATCAAGAATATACCAAACAATGAATTAGATAGATTTAGGTCAGGTTCCCCTAAGGCTCCACTATATTTAGTTTCACTATTAGTTAATAAATTATTCTAGTTCATGGACCAATAAGAGTTCCTAATTTTGAATATATTCTCGCTCGAGACATATAATACATATTTAAAAGGTAATCAACCAAAATCCTTTTTGAATCTAGAAAACCTAAAAATAATTTAATTCATTATATAAACTATCTAATAGATTTTACCCTAATCTAAAAGGATCTTGTGGCTTTCATTTAAACAGCTCATACTTGATTTAATAAATGTAAAAGCATGAATAAATCATAATAAAACTACAATTTTGTAAAACCAAAGAATTAATTAGAGTATATCACATCATAGTTTCTTCCTACCTAAATTTATATCAATATTAGTTCATAAACACATAAAGAGTATCAATATAAAAAATAATGTTCTTGAATCTAGACAAATCTCCAAAGAATTGTTGAATCCTTCCTCTATCTCTAAAGAATGGTGAACCCTTGATCAAGAATAATGGAAAATAGTTTCAAAGTAACTTTTTAATGTTTTCTTAGCCAAATAACTTCTCTTTTATACCTCCTCCACTTGAAAACACATAAAAATGACAAACCTTTTACTGTGCATGATGTAAAGGAATTCAACTATGTTTATATTTTTTTATATACTAAACATTTGTGAATATACTTTTTAATGTAAATGAATTTACTTATGAATACATTTTTAATATGCACTACTTAGTTTATTTTATAAAAGAATATTTATGTAACTAATATTTAATGATATATCAATACGTGCATTTTCTCATTTTTTATACTCTTAGCATTTGTACGATTTACTAAATGCCCCTTTCATATCCACAATCTTAATGTATAAAGTACAAAATGTAGTTAATGGGAAAGCAGGCCTTACTATAGGATGATCAGTAATAAAGTAACCTTTCATTATATGGAGTTATTAAAATATAAAAATGTGGCAATAATGCTTTTTAATTGGATTTATCAACGAATGACTCCTCAAACCTTCCAGTTGCTACCCACTTACCTTATCCTGATCACTATAATATAATTTTTATGTTGTGTTTCTTATATAACTGATAACGCTACAAGGTTTAAATTAAGAATAATGTGATATCTTTGTAATTTAAACTTGGAATTTTAACAAATTAGACAATCTATTAGCTTTGGGTCTCAATCCCATTTATTGAATGCAAAAATTTGATGTGGTGAGGTTTGATGATTGGGCAATGCTATTATGTCTATATGTGAATGTGATCTCCAAGATTGTATAATATGACCTACATTTAATATTTGCAAGAACCTTTTCAATTTGATATCGACATAACTGCAATCAAATCTGCAAACGTATACCACATCCTAGGTTCTTCCCACCTAAATCTATATCAATATTAGTTCATAAACACATAAAGAATATCAACATAAAAACAATAAAGAAAACAATATAAAAAATCATGTTCTTGAATCTTAAAAAACTCCAAAAAATTGTTGAATCCTTCCTCTATCTTCAAAGAATGGTGAACTCTTGATCAAGAATAACGGAAAATAGTTTTAAAGTAACTTTTTGATGTTTTCTTGGCCAAATAACTTCTTTTTCATACCTCCTTGACTTGCTAAAACCAAAACCCTAACTTTTAATAAGCTATATTTTTTTGTTTTCCAATTCACGACCTAAATACCACTCTCTTGTAAGCTCCACTACACTAAACCATCAAAAAGAACTAAAAATAAAGAATTGAAATCATTTTTCAATGTAGGAATGATTTATTTTTACATTATACAGACTTGTATCAAAGTTATAACACTCCCATCATTTAAAGGAATATATTTCTATCAATTTAACATTCATCCTAACATCACAACCAAAATCCCGTCTTATCCCTTCCATCACTAACATTTATACCTTAAAATTGTTTTCCAACCATAGAATATGCAAATAAATGAAAGTAATCAAATACCCAAACTTTCATCCAACATATAGAAAAACAGATGACAGTGGCTACAAAAATACCTCCATCAAAGACACGATGATAGTAGCCAGAGAAGACAAACGCCGATAAGTAGAAAAGGAGTCCATGATAGAGAAATCAAAGAGAAGAAAATTGCACGAAAAAAACAAGTGAGAGACGAAGTAGATGAAGAAGAAGACGCAACATGAGGAGCTTTCAAGTGAGTAAAATGTAAACCAAAACAACATCATTTGGTGTTAAACCAAACGATGTCATTTTGGTTTACTTTAAAATGTTGAAGTCGAAGTAGATGACAACATTTTCTTTGAAAATTTATAGGTGGAAAAAAAATTTCGTTGGTAAAGCCAAAACTTTTTTATTCCGCCAGCAATTCCCGACAGGCATTTTATACCGTTGCTAAAGTACGTCAAAAAAATTTTAGGATGATTTCCCTCTATATTTATTGATAGATATTACTACCACTGTTAATTGAAAATTTTCCCATCAATGTTACCTACAGAACGTGATTTTCTGTCGGTAATTTGCAATGGTTTCATTTCTTTTGGTAATTTTCCATCGTTAATTCCTACTTTTCTTGTAATGATACCAAGCAAGAATTTGATCCAAACTTCAATAAAAAATATTTCCTTCGGACTTTATGTTCAATATTTGAGCAATTAAAGATAATTGAGACATGGTCTCACAATTTGGCCATAATTCTTGGTAAGTTGATTTCAGTAAGCCAAAAAACCTTTTTTCATATAGGTTTGGTTCTTCTTCAAGATTTTCTATATTTTCCTGAAAGGTATAACCGACTGCATCATAAACTATTTGGGTGTAAGGATATTTAGTTACATCCACATTATTTGTTATAAATCCAGTTCCCTTTCAAACCCATTCATATTTATTGACGAGTTTACTTCATTACCCCTTAAGGTGCTAAAAATTAATGATTCCCCATGTCGTGTCCTCTCAAAATAACTTGGAACAAACCTTTTTCTTAACAAATGGAGATTCACTTCATCAATAGGAAGAAAGCGAATGTGTTTGCACTTTTACATGGACATTTGAGATGTGGACCATCAATATATAAAGGTTAAGAACGTGCATAATGAATAAAAGCTTCAATTCCCTCAACAAACTCAGGATTAATGAAACCATCAGGTATTAATTGTCTATACATCTAATATTTATCAAAATTACTCATTTATGCAAAAATGTTATTTAAAAAAAGTGATTTCATAGTTAGTATACTTATTTTTTCCTAAGTTTACAAAAAATTTAATCTATACTTTACAGAATATCCCCTGAGTTTTTACAGGTCTCTGACCATTTTCCCTCCAAATTGAAACCAATATATCACACCATATGTGTTCATAATTAGAAAACTCAACAAATGTGAATATTTGTCAAATAAAACAATATGCCAACCAATTTCCTGTAAGAAGCGACATTAAGAAGTAAAAAAAACTACATATATTAAATCCAACACTACATCGAGCAATCATATTGAATTCAAGCACTATGGTAAGTGATATTGTTACACCATATGAATTGGGAAAATAAGTTCTCATTGTGACTCCTAGGCTTGTGGAATTTTTCATCAATAAGCCTTATGGGAGCTACATCATGGGTTTCCAGCCTATATATCATCCTAGGAATTTATTGTGGAAAGAATTGTCATATTAATTATACGTGAATTTCTTATGTTAATACTACGTTTGAATTCATCACGTTGAAGTTCAAGTCTTTATGTTTGAATTGATCACCTACAAGTTCATTTCCAGAGTTTGATTTTAAACAATCACTATGGTATGTGGCATTGTTACACCATATGAATTGAGAAATCAACTTCTCACTGTGACTCCTATGCTCGTGGAATTTTTCACCTGTAAGCCTCACAGGAGCCATATTATGACTTTCCAGCCTATATATTATCCTGGGTTTTTATTATGCCTAAAATCATCCATAATTACACAAACTCATTCGACATGTAGTAAATACTTATGTAATTAATACATCTAGCTATTAATCATTCTAACAATATTCTAAACAACAACATACAAAACCAAGATAACCATTCCAAAGAACAACACACATTCTTATAATCTATTAAAGTAGAACATAAAATATGAACAGAAGTTGGACGACTTACCTAGATAGACGGACAATTGAAGACGACGGACGACAAATAACAAAGATCTAAATAGCATATTGATTACTCATTAGAAGTTGGCATAATAAGTTTTAATTCAAACAAACAATGAAATTGAATTTTAAAAACTTAATTTTATTTTCAATTAAATAGATTAAAGAAAGTTCATGACATTTTTCTAATTAATTTATGTAAGATTTAATTACACTAAGATAACAACAATTAGGTAATGTTATTTTTGGATAGACTCTATATTTTAACTCATCAATCATTGTTAGAGGAAAAGGTGCAAAGAATAACCCAAAATAATCACATTATAAATTATGTAATTGAACTACTTACCTTAATAGATGGACAATCACAAACTACAAAGAAGACAGATAAGGTTGGACAATTATCAACGCTCTTCAGTACAGAACACAGCCTGCAAGAAAGATAATAAACAATCAGCTAGTTTTTGATAAGTTTCGAATTGTATTATAAAGAAGTGTATTATAGGCAATAGCCTTATACAATTAAATATTTAGGTTATATCAAGTTAAAATTTTTATATTGATAATTTCTAGTATTTAAGATTTATGTTAAACATTATTTCAGATTTCATTTACGAATATAGTTGAAGTTTATTTTAGGGTTTCATTTATTAGGGGGACTAACTTAGACTTTAAGTAATATTATAATCTACATGAAATGCTACATCAGTTTTATAGAGAGAGTTATCACTGATTCATCAATCATAAATGACATAGGCACCAATATTAAGATTTTCAAATTATTTGAAGACCCAATCGATAATTTCTAAAATTTAGACATTTAAGATGATAATAGAATAAAGTTCAAGTAATGACGAATTCATTATGTCGTTTACAACTATTAATAAGCATCAGTCTCCTCCATTGATGAGCAATATGACTTTGGCATTTTCAAGATAAAAGCAATTTAAGTTATGATAATTAGGAATGAGGTAAAAAGGGCCTATCTCTCTCCAATTATCAAAACATAACCATGTATTATCTCTAATTCCAATCCTAACTTTGATGGAGGATTGTAAGTTATCCCTTATTTTTAATAACTACATCATTATTAATGATGAATCTTTCTTAGGCTTGATAGTCTAAAAATTCTTATCCATTAGATAATGTCCATTAAGCTATTTTACCTATAATGACTCTTTATTATATATTAAGGATTCTCCACAATCTCGTTGCAAGCAAAACTTTATTCACCTCTAGGATAAAGTGAATTGTAACCCTTATTCACACTTTAGCAAGAAAATATCCTTCTAACTAACTTTAGCACACATGTTATGATCACTTAAAGATAGAAACAAAATTTTAAGTACAAAATAATATTAGTTTCAAAACTTATATTTCATCAAAATTGATAAATTCTTTTAGTAATTAAACATTTAAATGTTAGGACTTTAGGACTTCTACTTACATGAAAATTCTTTCCATAATCAACCCCTAGGTCATATTTTCATTAAAAGATTATAGCATATGCTAAACCATTTTTTAGGGTCCACTATCATATAAAAAGAATTCCTTATCGCTCATATGTTGAAAAGAAAGCATTATATAACCTAGATCCTCTAACTAAACCTAAAAATGCATATAAGTTATACTCTTAAAGATCTTTCTTATGTGGTAATATCACTTTCAATTCTCATCAAAAGTAAAATGGTTCTCTTCTAGATTTTATTTGCTGTCAAACTAAGATCTAAATGGTCACTCAAACATAGATTAAAGTAAATAACAATTTAGAATAGTTTTGATTTCAAGAAGATAAAAAATTAAGAGTCACAAAGTTAATGACAAGGCATACTCATTTCATGTCAATTTTCCCACTAACTATTTATATCATTCACGTAAACATGAAATAATAATCAAATTGGTGTAACTACATTTTGAATTATCACACCTTTAGCCTTAGTTTAACAAAGAAAAGTGATAGGGTTCAAATTTTGGTTATTTAGTGGTTAATGTAATCAAGGTAGGTGTTTTAAGAACTCAAAATCGTAACCTAAATTCCATTGTCATTTTAATTCATGAACTCAATAGCATGATCTCAATATGCATCATAAAGCAAGCACTAAAAATGATGAAGCCATGTTTGATAATCACTCAATAAAACATAAATGAAGCAAAAAAAAAATGCTAATTTGTTTATTGTCTCATCAACTCATATAAAACTTAAATTTGTATCAATTCTTACACACTTATCATTTGAAAATCAACTGTAAAGACAATGAGACACATTTTAGAAATATAAAAGTCAATTGTTTATACTCGCATCAAATCTTAATTAAATAATTTATAATAACTCATAAGTCTTTCAAAGGCAATTTTCAAAAAGGGTAGAGATTCTAAAAGAAACATTAAGAAGTAAAGATCAAAGTATACTAAAACAAATTCAAATAATAAAGTAAAAGATGATTAGTGATTTCTTCCTTATGCCTAAGCCATACATTAATCCCAATATATACCAAAAAAGAACAAGTCACGAAATAAAAGAAAAACAGGGAGTATATAATTCAACTAATAAAACATCCTTTCTATAATCTAATGAACCACTAAAAGAAACATTCCAGATTATAAATGATGCTAGAGACCTCTTATAGAACTTTTATTGAACACTTGCTACGCTATTGAAATTCATTGCTAGTTTGCTTCAAAACTACCATCTTCTTCCATTATTCACTAACATAACCACACACAAAAAACACAAACCTATTAACAAACTAAATAATCCCTCACAACTCAATCCACATTAACACCAAGATATCAACAGACAACAGCTCAAATGTAAAAAATAAAGACAAAATTAACCCAAGAGTAGTAAGTGGACAACCAACCTCGAGACGAAAAACCCAAGACAATGGAAGTAGTTAGTGGAAAAATGAAAGCAAATGAGTAGATGGAAGAATCGAAGAAGGGTGTGCGTAGAGGATACCCAAGAAGAAGAAAAATTTGAAGAACAACTATAAGGGGGCTTTAGGTGTTTAAGTTTATTAAAAATAAAAAGATCTCGTCTCACTTTAAAGTTAAAATACAATACCAACATCATTTGCATTTACCGTTGGAATAATAGTTCTGTCAATAAATTACCGATGAAAATTTCTTCTGTCGGTAAATTACTGATGGAATTTGTCCCTTATTTTTACTACTAACCATTGCTGCCTATTTTTACAATGACTTTTACTATTCTGTCAGTAAACCTTCGAGGGAAAATTTCCTCCAACTTTACCGACATATTTTTTTCTATCGTAATATACCTTTTTTCTCGACAAGTTTAAGGATGAAATTAAATTTTTGTTGCTAATTTACTACAAAATTTTGTCCTTCAATAATTTGTAATTTTTGCGTTGTGAAGTACCTTTTATTCTATACTATAAATGTCACTAATTTATATTGCAAATACAATAATGCTTCAAACAAATCCTTTGACCCTTCACAAAATACCACAATTATGGAGAAAAATATCACCACTTTTATATAAAAATATTTTAATTTAATATTGTAAATACCATTAGGTTATACTATAAATAAGACAGCAATATAAAAGAATACCACTATCTTATAAAATAAATATCATCACTCTTTATTCCTCGATATTATAAATAGTATCAGTTCATAATATTTATAAATATCTATGCAAAATACAACATCATCCTATACAAAAAAAAACACCACCATTATTTATATAAAAAAATTACTCTGTAAAAGAACACAAATAATTTTATAGAAATAACAATGTTATTTACAAAACATAACACCACTGTATAGAGAAGATATTTTAACTCTATATTGTAAAAGTAAATAATTCATATTAGAAATACCACCTGCCTATTAAAAGTATCTCACCACCCTATATAACTAACTCATATCTTTTATAACTTATTCATAACTTCTGTATTCTTCTCATAATTAGAGATTTGATGTTGACTACAAATATTCCATATCTTCAGTATACTAGTTCCTCCTTTGGTTTCTTATTGTCCTTTATAGTCCTCATTTTCACTCTCTCTTTTCCTTTCCTAATTCGTAACTTCTATTTAATGATCCCTTTATTCCTTCTAAACTAGTTTTTTTCACTTGTTTTCCCTTTCCTTTTCTAGATTTTTAAAAAATTTTCAATTATCTTACCACTTCATTCTTTTACTTAAATTGCAAAATGACTAAGTCCTTATCTTACCTAAACTATGTCCCTAACTTAGTTCACCAAGACTTTCCCTTTCTTATAGTCCTCCATTAATCCTCACCCTCTTCTATCCACCCTAAAAATCTTGTTTCCCGTATTGCCACTTAGGTCTAAGTGAATAGTAGTAGTGATTTCCTTACTACTTCGCTTATTATCTAACTGCTTGCTTACCTAGACCCTCACATGCACATCAATCTCCTCAAAATGTCCAAGTGCTTATTGAACCATTAGTTATTAAACACTTGTTGTATCAGGTCATAGGCGATTCATCTCCTTAAAAATATCTTTAATATTTCCATACCTCAATTTATTGCATAAAGCATTATTATTACTCACCCAATGGAAATCCTAAAAAAAAAAAGATGCTTTCAAATGGTCCTCAACTTTGATTAGATTCTTCATGGATAAATGATCTACTTATCTAATGATGAATTCTTAAACCCTTTATCACTAAATAAAGATCGTATTAAAAGTGGTATTTGTTAATAAAGAGAACCTCTTTCTATTCAAGTTTTATTCATAATCATATGTTTAAAAGGTATTAGAAGCAAGTCCATTGCATTATAGTAATAAACCATTATTTCTTAAAAAATGGAAGCCTAAAGTTCAAATGGAAAGCTTGAAACAAAATCACGTCTCTTTATAGATCAACATCCATAATGTTCCTTTAGAATATTGAACTACTAAATAGTTGGGCCATTTAGCAAGTTATATTGGAAGACCTATTTGCATGGATGAACCAACTGACGGGATGAAGTGCATTAGCTATGTTAAGATCTATATGGTTTTTATGTTCATCAGGATCTCCTAGAGCTAATTTTCCTTAGGAGACTAGGAGAAAATGATGAAATGTTTAAAGAATTCATTGTTTTTTATATCAATAGAGGCCTGAGTTTGCAAAGAGAAGGAAAATATGGATACCTATTGGTAGAAAGTTCTAAAAAGGATATTATCAAGAACTCATGAAGCTTAATAATTCTGAAGAAAGGAAGTATATTAATGTTAAACAACTTATAAACACTATAATGAAAAAACATTGATGAGGTTCACATGGAAGAACTAGAGATAAGAATTAGATCTTATAATGCTAATGTTCAATTGAATATTAGTAGCATGGATGAGAATAAAGATGTTATTCCCATCTAATTCAATTAACTAGTTCTTTATCATTGAGTGTGGTTTAAATGAATAAAAAGGAGAACATGATACATGTATTAATTTTAAAGTTGCTACCAAGAGGAAGTCCAACAAGAAAAATAAATCCAATGGCTTTAAAGCTTTATCTGATTGCCTATAATTTTATAGAATGTGAGAGAGTTTAATAGCCCCAATAAATAATAAGTAATCTATGATTACTTGTAGGATATCAAAACTCTTTTATTAGGAATTTTAGAAACTAAGATGAACAAAGAAATATGCAGAAAGCTATTATTTTTAAAATACAGCTAGTCTATTTTTCAAACTATAATGCCCATTATTTTGGTATAACTATTTTTTATGATAACAACAAATTAGAGATGTTGCATTCCATTATCAATTCATCCACTTTTAGGAACCTGATAAGAGAAAATTAGATTTCAAGTCATTTTTAGATATACTTTCAATCTTGCTTTCCAAAGGATCTCTTTATAGAATAAGCTTTTAGAAATTCATAGTAATATGGATACTCCATAGTTAATATTTGGCGACTTCAATTGCACCCTCCATCTCTTTAAAGTTAAAGGGAACGTTTACTTAAGAAATTACAAAGAAGACTTCAGGCATTGTATAAGTCATGTAGAGGTCACTAACCTAAGGATAAAAAGGCTTTTTTATTGTTATAATAAGAAAAATGGTAGTTGGTTTATTATGAAGAATTTGGATAAAGCTTTTGATAATTAACAATGGTTAACTAACCCTCTTTTCTTTGATCACACTTCAATTGAAATTCATAATCTAACTTTAGAATGTAAAAGGAATACCATTTTTTTCTTCAACAACTTCTAATTTTGCTTCTAATTTTGAATATGACAAAAGATGCCCTTATTTTCCATTTCATGTTTTACTTTACATATGTTACATAAAGGAATATGAGCAAAGGCATACTGGTGTTTCATATCGTGTAATATTCTCTAACTATTTTAGAGAGGAAAAATAACTTCATGCTCATGTTTTAGGCATGTATTACTCTTTATTAGCTTTGAAAAGGATTAATAGGAAATACATGCTTATGTTTTAGGCCATATGCCACTCCAAATCTATTCCACAAGGGAACACAACCATAAACTTACTTGTATTCCATGTTGTGTACTACTCCCTTTTTTCTCTATATATATGAGCAATCCAAGGCTACACAAAACTATATATATTGATATGCTAAAAGCTCAAATTAATTAGGATGGCTGTAAATGAATGGAATAGTCTTCATATGTAGTTCTTTAGAGGTAAAATCAATCCAAATTTCATTTTATGTACAAAATTCAAATCATAGAAAGGAAAGCATTCATTTCACAAATTATGATGATTTTATTATTAATTTAAATTTGGGGAATCATTCAATTAATGAAGAATATACTTTATATCAAGAAAAAAAATAATGAATAACATATCATATAATTATTTCATTATTTTTTCCACAACTTGTGATATAAGTAAAGAAGAAAACTTTGGTTTTCATATATTGTCTTTCCTTTAAATCTTTCATTCTTCTTTTCATAACTTGCCAACCATATTATTAAATCCGACATGTACATTTAATAGTTAAACTTATCAACCGCTATTATAATTATTCATAGGCTACAATAACTCAATAAAACTGGTAAAATTTGAGCCAACTACCTGTTTAAATTTTAGAAACAAATAGACACAAAATTTATTCTCAAATATATAATTACTTTCACAAATTGTCTAATACAAACATTCATGGTAGCCTACATATATCAATTACCAAATTATAAAACATATTTTACTTATCGAACGAATGGAATGAAATTGACATTCATGATTCCAGCCTTCTTCTCAACGCCATCGTTATATAGATATCTAAAATCCCTCCTTAGCCACCATCATTCCTATATAATAACATTCAAATAAGAAAATAAAAATATATAGCCAATCATTAAGTAATATTATGCCTAAGATGTCACATTTATAATATAAAAACAATAATGTTAATATGTACCTTCATTAACTATGCTCCTCTTCTTGTGTCTCTTCTTTTAGGCCTCCTACATGAAAATTTTAATATTTTTTTCTTGACTTACCATGTGGTCTTAAGATAACTGGGTCCTTTAACCAAACATCTTTTAAAAGGGATTTTACATGTCCATTGAGTCAATAGACTATACTGTCTTGGTTTTTATTACAATAGTCACAAACATATCCTAACTCAATTATAGTGATACTTGTAAAAAATTTTATTGTCTTAGTCTAATATATTATGCAAGTAATTAACATTTTATTTTCTATCTACTATATAATCAAAAGCCTTATAAAAAGTCAATTTCAAGTTCTTCCTCCTAGTAACATAAATATCATCATCCTCTCAATTGTTATCAACCTTTATCTTCATAAGGCACTTAACTATATCATCGTGCCACTTTGTAGAAAAATATATTGTCCTTTTCTTTCATTCTAGTGAACATCTATACACTACTTTCATATATTATTCTTCCACCCTACTTATCTCAAGATGCATATATGATTAAGAGAACCCTTTAGTAAACATATTATGTTTTCATACCTCCCCCTTCCCTTTGCTCCTACAACAATAAAGCATTCCTTTTATGCATTACCTAAATCTACCGCTATCATTTGACCCTGATCTAGGCCTTACTTGGCTATCTACAATATAATATTGCCTTATAAACCTCGAATTAGTTAGAATGGGATCCTAAATGTGCATATCTTCAATCTTGATTATGGTCCAAACACCTTCAAGTAACTGATAAAATACACAAGTATTGTTCCAAATTCTTCTACTTAATCTTGGTTTTATTATATTCAACTCTCATGATTTATGTTACCAATCTCCATGATAAGAAATTATTATACTCTTAGGTCCCCTATTCTCATCTTCTTTCATCTCCTTATAGCAATCACAGACCTATGACACATTGCATATTTATGGTACAAGTCAAATATCATTTTAGATTTTTCAAACTTCATTCTATTTCTAGTACTACCTTTGTCTTAATGTCCTCTATTTGAGTCTTCTTATCTAAAAAGCTCTTTTCATTCTCTATTTTATTAATCATCTCCACTATACCATCACATCATACCAAAAATAACACATTATAATTTAAACAATCACTATATTATACAAAGTATACCATTGGATTATGCAAAAAATATCACCATGTTATATATAAAAACCACTTCATATACCACAAATATCACTTTATACCAACTGGACTAATGTTACAAGATATTAGCTCTTACACATGAGCATTACAACTTCCTTATTCTCTTTTTTAATCTCTTATTCCCTCGTGGTTACTATAACTTTCATTATAAGGAAATCACCAAAATATTACAAGAGCATTTAAAACTATACATCTCATATCTTACAACATCATTTTCACTTATAACTCTCGTACTTGTATATGTATGCGTCAAAATTTTAAATAGCGAAATGATTACAATGAATAATACTAGTCAGAGAAACTAGTATTATTTATAAAATAAAGCAAAAAACCCTTGAAACACACTCTTTCCCAAGCACTACGTGCTCATCTTTCGAGTCTGTAATTACCTACTTCGTGCAACTATAAGTTTATTTAATTTTCACCAAAGTAAAACTATCTGGGAACTTCATTTATAGTACAAAAGAATAATAGCTCTTTTAACATTGACGTAGTGGAACTTTCATAAGCATATATAGTGATGATGCATATTGGAAATAATTTCTTTATCAATTAAAGGTAAGATTATATAATATTGGACCTCTCCGGATTCAGTATTTAAGTGAGACTATTATTAGACGTTGTTGTTCTTGTTATTTAAAAAGAAAAAAGAAAAAGTAATGATGCATGGCTTAAGACCGACCATCCATCTTATTCAAAGCATCTTTCCCGTCGGCCTTGACATGTAGAGGAAAAATTATTTCCTCTTCACCCACCAGTGACCTACTACTTTACCCAAACATAAAATTTAGTGAAAGAGGCCTTAGCGTGGACATGTTATGTTCCGCTGATTGTGGGATTGGAAGACATGTAGGGGCCTAAACTAGAACGAAATCTAGGAGTATGAGATGAATACAAATGCTGCTTCTTTAAGGAGCAAAAGTAATTGTGTAAGTTGCTCAGACATCGCCTCGCTGGTACGGCTAAAATACAAACAAAAAGAACAAAACGGTGGATCAACTTACCCGTGTTAGTCTATCGCCTTAGGAAAATAAGAAATACATGGAATTATACAACTTTTCATAAACAGAAGTTCCAATAAGTGGGCACAGAAAGCTTTTGTTACTTCCAAGCTGCCCAGACTTGGACTTCCATATCAGCAATATTCTTTAGGAATTGTTAACACAGAAAGCATTAATTAATTGATTCTAAGGGAAGTGCCAATACTACACTTTATGCGAGGAAAAGTCATAATGACAGTGGGAAATTAAAGTAAAAGAGAATAAAGATGGAGAATATTGAATAAAGCATCTTTTATGTGCAAGATCAGACACCTATGAGCTTTCTGCTCTGCTTTCCCTTTTCCTTTTAAGTTTTCTACAAATACTTTACATATTTGTATTGTATTATTATTCTGTTTTTGCTTTACCGCAGAACCAGAAAGAAGATAGGTGTCCACACATGA
The DNA here is from genome assembly GCA_027568895.1 of Erythroxylum shatona. NCBI lineage: Eukaryota > Viridiplantae > Streptophyta > Magnoliopsida > Malpighiales > Erythroxylaceae > Erythroxylum > Erythroxylum shatona. Next base: position 36,852,576 of record JAOSBK010000005.1, on the reverse strand, counting down.
GCTCAAGCATTATTTGAATGATAAAATTTTCTGCAACAATGAAAAGTGAAGGGATAATGTTAGCAGCTTGAGTTTTCTGTTTGACAATATAATCACGAAAACAGAATAATCTTGTTTAAGGAAAGCATCTAGAAGAATAGGTTCTCTTCCAAAGTTTGCAGAACTTGGTGCTCTCTAGTGGGGTGCCAGCAATCTTTCTTATTGTCACCAAGCGTGGACCATTCCAGCTTGCATATATGCTTTGAAACAATTCACATGTCTTGTCATTTACTACTCGTCCCTGGTTATTTATTTTACTTGATTTCACCTTGATGATTCCGTAGTTTAGCTTTTTCCATAAATTAGATCCCTAAACTATTCAAAGCAACAATAAAGGTGATGTGAAGCTGCTAGTGGAGCTGGTAGATACCCTCGTTTGAAGCTTGAAAATAGATAAGAATAGAGGTAACTTGTTCTCTGAAGTCCTCCAGGACAAGAACTCAACTTGCCATTAGACTATTTTCTGGCAAAAGAACTTCCCTTAGCGCTAAATGAACCCAGATTCATAGAAGAGCATTTCACTGGCTCACAGCAACTTTACAAGAAAGAGGAGAGTTCGTGATTACAACAGCTTATATATTTTAACTAAAGCTTGGCTGCTACTTGGAACTTGAGAGAGAACAGCACCAAAGTTGCCATTTAATTTTGCACCCATGAATCCTGTAGCTGCTCCAAACCACAAGGAGGAATTCAAATTGAAAGATACAAAGCCTCAGCTAGGAGAACGATGGCCACACGGAGGACCACGCGGTGGTGGAGGATGGATTAGCAGCGAAAGAGCTACAAGCACATATGATCTTGTTGAGCAGATGTTTTATCTCTATGTTCGTGTTGTGAAAGCCAAAGATCTTCCAACCAATCCTGTAACTGGAAGCTGTGACCCATACGTGGAAGTGAAAGTGGGGAATTATAAAGGTACTACAAAGCATTTCGAGAAGAAATCTAATCCTGAATGGAACAAGGTCTTTGCATTCTCAAAGGAGAAGATACAGTCCTCTGTTGTTGAAGTGTTTGTCAGAGAGAAAGAAATGGTGGGAAGAGATGATTACATAGGGAAGGTGGTGTTTGACATGCATGAAGTGCCCACGAGGGTTCCACCAGATAGCCCTTTGGCACCTCAATGGTACAGATTAGAGGACAGACGAGGCGATAGCAAGGTCAAAGGAGAGGTAATGGTTGCAGTTTGGATGGGAACTCAGGCTGATGAAGCATTTCCTGAGGCAATCCACTCTGATGCTGCTTCACTTGAAGGGGAGGGAGTGTTTAGTGTCAGGTCCAAAGTCTATGTCTCTCCGAAACTATGGTACCTCAGAGTCAACGTAATTGAGGCTCAGGATGTGGAGCCAGATGACAAAAGTAGTTTACCACAGGCGTTTGTGAAGGCTCAAGTTGGGCACCAGGTACTAAAAACTAAGCTATGCCCAACTCCAACAATCAACCCAATGTGGAATGAAGACCTCATCTTCGTAGCAGCTGAGCCTTTCGAGGAACAACTGGTGCTTACTGTTGAAAACAAGGTGAGCGCTGCAAAAGATGAAGTTATGGGGAGAATAAATTTGCCACTCCACATCTTTGAGAGGCGCTTGGATCACCGACCAGTTCACTCTAAATGGTTTAACCTCGAAAAATTCGGGTTTGGTGCTCTGGAGGGTGATAGGAGGCACGAGCACAAGTTTTCCAGCAGGGTTCATCTTAGAGTCTGTCTTGAGGGTGCTTACCATGTACTAGATGAATCAACATTATACATAAGCGACACAAGGCCAACAGCCAGACAACTCTGGAAGCACCCTATTGGAATTCTTGAAGTGGGAATACTAAGTGCACAAGGACTTCTTCCAATGAAGACCAAGGAAGGTAAAGGAACAACCGATGCTTATTGTGTAGCCAAGTATGGACTGAAATGGGTACGAACTAGAACAATCATTGGTAGCTTTAACCCAAAGTGGAATGAGCAATACACATGGGAGGTTTACGATCCTTGCACGGTGATCACATTGGGTGTTTTCGACAACCGCCACTTGGGTGGAAACGAGAAACCAGCCTCTGGTGGTGGAACGCGGGTCGACTCGCGAATCGGAAAGGTAAGGATAAGATTGTCTACCCTGGAAACTGATAAAATCTACACTCATTCATATCCACTTCTTGTTCTGCAACCATCTGGACTGAAAAAGATGGGAGAGGTCCAATTAGCAGTTAGATTCACTTGCTTATCTCTGGCAAGCATGATTTACCTCTATGGTCATCCCTTGCTTCCAAAAATGCATTATTTGCATCCGTTCACAGTGAACCAATTAGATAGCCTGAGGTACCAAGCTATGAACATTGTAGCAGTGAGGCTTGGCAGAGCAGAGCCGCCACTAAGGAAGGAGGTGGTGGAGTATATGCTGGATGTTGATTCTCATATGTGGAGCATGAGAAGAAGCAAAGCCAATTTCTTCAGAATTGTTTCACTCTTCTCTGGTGTAATCACCATCAGCAAGTGGCTAGGTGAAGTATGCAAATGGAAGAACCCCGTCACTACTGTTTTAGTTCATGTGTTATTCTTCATACTAATCTGCTATCCGGAGCTGATACTTCCAACGATATTCCTTTACATGTTCCTGATCGGAATATGGAATTACCGTCTTCGACCACGGCACCCGCCGCACATGGATACCAAGCTGTCATGGGCAGAAGCAGTTCATCCGGATGAACTAGACGAAGAATTCGACACATTTCCTACGTCAAAACAACAAGATGTAGTAAAAATGAGGTACGACAGGCTTAGAAGTGTTGCAGGGAGGATTCAAACAGTGGTGGGAGACATGGCAACACAAGGGGAAAGATTTCAGGCTCTTCTCAGCTGGAGAGACCCAAGAGCTACGAGCCTGTTTGTACTTATCTGTCTCATTGCAGCTGTGGCACTATATATAACACCTTTCAAGATAATAGCATTGATCACTGGCTTGTTTTGGCTTCGTCACCCCAGATTCCGGAGCAAGATGCCCTCTGTTCCCAGCAATTTCTTTAGAAGATTACCATCTAGAGCTGACAGCATGCTTTGAATGCTATTGACTGCCTTTGGTTTGGTTTTGATTTCAGCGATGATCTCTATACTGTTCTTGGAAGATATTCCATGGATTTCCTTGGCATGCATCGGCTAAGTTAATGTTTGGACTACAATTCTGTTTTCTATTTTTAATTTCAAATGACCAAAAATACTTAATCAATTATCTTTTATTGATTTTTTTTAATTTTGTTTCTACTGCACTACCGTTCTCATAATTTACAAAAAATTATAAAAACAGTGTTAGTTTATTTTATCAAATTTTCATTTTATAATTAATTAGATGACTATTTAAAACAATTTTAAAATATATATTTAAATTATTTTAAAACATAAAATCAATTTAAATAAATATTTTAAAAATAATATATATTAATTACCGTTGTTATATAACATGGTAAACAAAAAATTATATTTGACTTTTTTATTTATTAAAAACATTTTTAAATATAATGTACATCTAAAAATTTGGATTGTAGGAGTTGATTGAAGGGAAGAACAAGGGAAATTGTCATTTTACAATTAAAAAAAAGTGTGATTATATTGACATTTTTTAAATTTGTAAGATAAATGGGTAACCAAATACATATTATTTAAGTGTCCATCTTGTTGCACTGACTTCCGAGGCTTAAGTGAATACTTAAAAGGCAACTAAAATAAATGCGTAAAATTAATTTATAAAAATTTTAGTTTTATATAAATTTAGTCAAATTACTAAAATTAAATTATGATTTCTTTATTAAACTTTATGTCATAAATTTCAATTCAATACTCTTTATTTCACATTTTATAATTGAATATCAACTAGATTTAAAGGGAAAATAAATATTAAGACTCGTTTAATTTCACTTTTACTTTTTTTTAACAATTTTTAGCTTTGTTTTATATTTCATCTTTTATTTTTTTAATAGAAAAATACTAATAATAATGTAATCATTTGTCAATAACAATTATGAAACACTAAAAAAGAGTTAGAAAAATTAAATTTATAAGCTAATTAATTAATTAAATTTATTTTAATATCTATATTTTATAATTCAGTACGAGTGATTTATTCAATGAAATGCTTTATCAAATAACTAATAAGTAAATAAATAAATATTTTTATGAAATATATAATAATCTAATAAATAAAATTGATAATATTTCAATATTTTTATTTATTATCAAAATGAAATTGATTATAATTTAATAAAATTTTGGTTGATTGAATATATACTTTTGTAATTGTGACTGCAAAAACGATATTATAAATAATTAATCTATAACTTTTTTAATTTTATAACAATAAAAATTAAAAATGAAAGTAAGATCTTGCAAGTTGATGTCATGACCTGGACAAATCCAAATAATTTGAATCCTAATTAATCAAAAACCTATTACTTGCATAATAACAACTAAACACAAGCTATGGAGCAAAATTAAATATTAAAAATTTTATATAAAGTTTTAATAAAATTCTATTAATGGACCCTTTAAATCTTTATATGTTAATTGGCGAGTTAAAGCATTTATTTATGTAAATATGCAAGTTGACATATTAATAGACTTATTAGGGGATTCACCAAAAGTGCTTATGTTGGTGTTATTTGGTTTAATTTTTGTTTTTTACTATAATTTTTTACTTTCTTAATTTTAGTTTCTTTTTTTAAAAAAATATTAAAAATTATTTTGTTAATGCCAAGGCAAAAATTCATTTTTTAAACCTTTAGATTTTCACCAAAATATAGATAACATATTAATGTTTGAGAGTTTTTAAAAAGACCTAACTTTTTTTTGTGTACAAGGGAAAAGAAAAACTCTAAAACTCGATTAATCTAACACATGCAAAGCTCGGCGGTAATGTGCTCCATGTATGTCCTGGTGTAAGAGCTCGAGGACAAGCAATGGAGGTCCCCGAAGAATATGAAGGCCCAGGCTGCTCTGAGCTGCAAAAGCGGCCAGCGCATCAACACACTGATTGCCTTCCCGATGGACGTGGTGGAGTTGCACCTCCCAATCTTGTTAGAGTAAGCTACGGGTACCTGCCAACAAAACAAAATTGAAATCAATCTCAGTGGCAAGAGTCGAAAGCAAATTAATGACTTCCAAGGTGTCCCCTTTTAAAATGATCTTGTGATAGCCAAGGGACCAAGCTAGCTGGAGGCCCGAGTGGACTCCCCTTATTTCAACTTCTAATGCTAGACTGCATCCAAAGAGCTGTAAGAAACCTCCGCACCACTGACCATGATAGTCACGAAGTAGATCGCCAGTGGTAGCTACGGGCGAGCCTCGCTGGAAGGCTCCATCTGTGTTGACTTTAATCCAGTCCTCTGGGGGCTTCGTCCATCCCACTCGACTCCCAATGATGAGCCCCTAGTGTGGAAAAATACTGTCTTCTAGCACTCAAGCGCGGGAGATCCACTGTACATACTCGAGGACTACCCTCGGGCCATTTTTCGACCACACAAAATCTTCGACAAACAACCTCTTATTTCTCCAGGTCCAGAACATCCAGTAGGCGACACCAAAAATGATAGGTCATTCCCCGTGCACGTCCGGGGAGAACTTCCTAAGGTTAGACTGTACCCATAGTGCAGTGTCGTGTTGGAAGAACATTCGATCAACCATCCCGGAGGGGAAGTGCCTCCAGAAGGCGCTCACTCGCGGACAGTCCCGCACAGCATGTAAGGAGGACTCGTCCTATCCACAAAAGGAATAGCGGCTATCAGAAGCAATATGGCGCCGCACACGTTGCATGTTAGTTAGGAGTGTTGGACCCTACCCCCCACCCTTAGGTATTTGCGGGTTATGCCACGGCATCCAACACAATCGGTATTGTCCTCTTTGGTCAAGGGTGAGGCCACGACTCGAACCCAAGACCTCAAGGT
>JAOSBK010000005.1:36831113-36846521 GCA_027568895.1 Erythroxylum shatona | reverse complement strand
TAGCTTAGGAATCGGATTTAATGATGGGCCCTAAGCAGATCAATTTTATTGGTGGATAATTAAGGCGAATTTATCAAGTTTTGTTCGGATGACGTTAAATTAAGTTCGATTTAGGTTTCTTTTATGGTGAGGAATCCCTCCCTCATGAGATGCGCGTCCAGATGTCACATAGGACGTCGGGCCCGCGACTCACCGGGGAGGGGTTCCAACAAGGAGTTTGTCCTTGGCTAGAAGCCAAAGGAAGGTTTTGATGCGCTGAGGTCCCGCCCATTTCCAAATTAAAGGCCAAAGGCTGTTATAGTAATCTGAAGCATTGTCGACAATTAAGTCATAGGCCGACGCTGTAGTGAACCTCCCATGGTCGATGAGGCCCCAGCTAATGGTATCGTCCGCTGTGGGGGCTCCATTGGGGAGCAGCTTAGCTAGAGTCATACAAATCGAGTCGGGGAGGTAAGGTTGAATGATATGCCACTTCCAAGTGCCATCCTCATGCTTCAAGTTCGCGACTTTAGCATACAGTTGGTCCATCGGGATGGGAGTCGTCACTACCGTCTGGAGGGGATCCCAATCCATCAACCAATATAAATGCATCGTCCATTTCCACAATTCCATTTTAGACCTTGGGTGACATACAGCCAGGTGGCCGCAATGCCTTGCCAAACACTCGAAACGCCTAATCAGTCTGGTGTGGTACGGGTCCATTCGGTATTTGGCCCGGACGATTCGGACCCAAAGAGCAGTAGGTTGAGTAACGAGAGCCTAGCCCAACTTGGTTAACAATGCATTATTGGTCGCTAGGATGCGCTTAAGGCCGAGACTGCCGGATGTTTTGGGCTTACACACGGCATCCCAATTAATAAGGGAAAGCTTTCAGTGCTCGTCGGTGGATCCCCAGATAAACTTGCGCATAATTTGCTCCAAATCATCACAAAGACGTCGCGGGAGGCGAACAGTCTGCATGGTGAAGACAAGGAGGGCCACTAACACTGATTGAGTTAAGGTGACTCACCCTGCAAGGGATAGATATTTCACGCGCCAACCAGGCAGTTTCCGTTGAGCGTTGTCAAGAATATGCTAATAAGTGGATCACTTTGTACACTCATGGAGCAAAGGCACACCGAGATATTGTCAAATCTAATCACCAATTGACGGAACTCTCAATTTTATTAGGGTTCTGTCAATTATCATGTAGTTTTTTATTTTTACTTTTAGTTGGACCCACCATTGTTAGTATAGAGCCTAGTTGGCATAATTAGACCCCACAATCAAAAGATAAATGGGAACTAGGTTAGATTTTCACCAAAATATAGATAAGATATTAATGTCTGAGAGTTTTTAAAAAGATCTAACATTTTTAAAGCATATCAAATCTAACCACCAATTGACGGAACCCTCAATTTTGTTAGGGTTTTGTTAATTATCATGTATTTTTTATTTTTACTTTTAGTTGGACCCACCAGTGTTAGTATATAGCCTAGTTGGCATAATTGGACCCCATAATCAAAAGATAAATGGGAACTAGGGTTTGAATCTCTAAGTCACAGATTTCCTTTTACTATCAACAATATCTCACCTACAAGAAGAAGATTGTCGTTGCCATTTTTTGGATTCTTCTTAGACTATAGAAAACTATTATTCATTTTTTTCCTTCATAGTTTTCTCTTCAATGGGTTATAATTGTCAAAGAAAGAAAATTGTCATCAGAGTGTTCATTTTATTGCTACCTTCTTTGTAAACTGAATTTAAGATTATTACCATTGCATCTTTGCAAGCTAATACATGAGATCATGGATGGACGGTAGGGTTTCACTAGAAAGAATGAAGGATAAAAATATACAATCTTTGTTCAAATAATCAGTGGTCATATTGTTATGGTCTTCAACATATTTAGGGTATGTTTCCTCAGTTTTTCCAAAGTCTTTGACCAAATCTTGGTTAGGCTATCCCAGATATTGTATGTATGCTTTGGTATGCTTTGTTTTTGTTGAATTTGATAGCACTTAATCATCTAGCTATAAGAAACAAGGAGACTTCAAACAAATTAATAAGGGAAGAGAAAACCCAAATGAGAAGGTAACTAAAGAGGAGAACTATTAGCTTGGGTATTACTTAGGACTCGTAATGATTACCAAAGTTTAAATGTAGGCTCCAAAAACTAATATCAAATTTGGGAATTAAAGATTTGGGCTTTAATTCACATTTAACTTTTTGAGAATAGAGCCCATAAGTATCAAATAGACTCTTTACTGGCAATGGTAGGTCCCACTAAAAGAGAAAATATAAAAAATAGATATGTCATAAGATTAGTTAGGAGTTAAATTTGATAGGTTTTGAAAATATTGAGAATCAATTCAAACACTCCCAGATGTCAAAGCGGATATGTATTTTAGTGAAAGATTTTGGATTTAAAGGAACATTTTACCTTAATGTTAATATGTGAAAGTTAAAGCTTAATAGAAAGGAAAAGTGAGAAACAGTACAATTAATAAATTAAGCAATCAAATGATTAGAGAAAATGAGCAAAATGGAGCTCCTATGCAACTTAAGAAAGCTTTGAGGATTTAAGTGAAGAGTCAAGAACAAGTATGAATTAACCACATCAAGAGTAAAAAATTAGAGTGATCGTTCTTGCAACTTTATCTTAATAAAATAATAAACTTCTAGATAGAGAAGTTATTACTTCTCTCTAACCAATTTGTTCTTTAGATGTTCATGCCTAACCTTATTTCTATTCAACTCTTTCCTTTTGTCAGCTACTTCCCTTATCATAGTCACTGTTCTAATCAGTTTGTAATGTTGTTTGACATCTCTTATTCTCGTCCTCCTAAACTCCCAACATCTCACTTTTACTAGTTTTTCCCACTTTAAAGGTAGTTTGGCAATTTCTCATGTACTTTCCCACTTCTAACACTTTCAAATTATAGTTTGTAGTTAAGTTTCATGTAAGGAATCTTCCTCCCTACTTCTCCTAAATTCCTTTTCCATGATGGGGCTTCCTTAAAGTCCTGACTAGCTCCCTCTTTTCTTTCCTTCTTCAAGAAAGTCCCTAGATACCCCTTGCACAAGCAACCTATCACCTCCTCTAGACACTAAGACTGCTTCGTAGCCTCATCCAACTTTATAATTTCCCCCTTGAATCCCATTTTAGGAAATGATACACCTACTAACTTTGAAGCCCCTATAAGATCTTAGAGTAGATTGATGAAGTCAAAACAAGACAAGGATAGGAGTAAACTCATTTATTTCATAAAAGCTACCTATGATGGAGTTGTTTGCCTCCTTTAAATTTCCTACAGGTGGGTGTAGAAACCTAGTCCTCCTCCTTAGTTGGACTTTTTTAGAAAAGAGACCATCCTTCCCCTAAGTGAATGTATAGGCTTTGTCTAAATGGGGGAAAGTTAGGTTTAGAGAAAACTCTATTTGCAAAAGAAATTGCTTTATCATCAAATATCCTAGAGATGTAAACCTCACAAGTATTATGGAATAAGGTCTATTGCACATTGTAGGAAAGCCCTTACTTGTCTCGAAATGGTACTGTGGGATGGTCCTAGAAAGGAATAACATTAACTAATCCTAATCTAGATAAATTTCCACGACCTACCTTTAGAATACTAGACTCTAAAAGGCTTGAGTTTCTTGGCAAGTGCACTTGGGAAACCCCTTTGCTTAGACTTTCAAATAGCTAAACTACATTGGATAGGTTTTAAAGGGTGTGCATTAAAGTTGTGGATGGTAGAGCTGGAGATAAAAACTTCAATATGTCTTGAACTTCAAGTCAGCTTCAATCTCAAAGACAAAATCTCTAGTGGAGAGTTGAACTTCAAAACTTCAGCAGGATGAGCTAACTTCAATGGATCCTTCCAAATACTTAAGACTGAAGCTTGAAGATGGATTAGAATCTCCAACAGCAAACACTTCAGTAAAATGACTTGAACTTTAAGAACTCCAACAGAAACAGAACTTCAATATCACAAGCTTGAAGATGACTCGGATCTGCCCTCTTCAACAACAACTTCTGAGATAAATGTCTTGTTTTAAAGAAAGAAAGTTTGCTGAAGAACAACATTTGCATTCTATAAGTTTGATGTACTCTTTGTAATAGTCACTCAATAGCAACTATGTATGTATCTTTTCAGTATTTGTAAGAATTCAGTATTAATGTTTGAGAAAACCAGAAACTATGAAACTTCAGGAAAAATGGAAATTCTTGCACTTTCAAATATGCTTCACTTCCACTCTTAGAAGTTTTTCTTCATGTCACTCAACATACACACATTCATAACAATACTAAATCATCAGTAAAAGCAAGAAAAATTTGTAAAATCTGATGAAGAGAAGAAGATAATATTTTTCACACAAAATGTTGCTACTGTTTCATTACTTCGAATATGGTTGTTTTGAGTTTTTTCAAGTTAACTCTTCACACCTTCCTTGCTTGATTTTACATCAATGGTTCAAAAATGAAAAGGAAAAAACAGCTAATGAGTAGGATTTTGACAAGTTTCATCCTCTCATTGGTTCAGCTTGAAAAAAAGTAAATTGTTGGGCAAAACATTAACAAAAGCTGACACAAGGATTTCCTAATGAGTTAAAGCTGTAAAAGTAAATCAAGGACAAAAGTTGCTTGAAAACAATGGGAACAAAAAACTAATGCTCGACTTCATTTCATCAATGACAACTTTTGCTTTGACTTCAAATTCCTTAATTTTCTAACTTGTAGGACTTCATAATTGCTTCAGGTTTTTGTGCTCTAGGAGTTTTCTTCAGTCTTCAATTACTCTGCTCTAGATTTCTGCTGCTCTTGCTACACATCTTCGAATTTTTCATTTTCCTGGCTTTCTTTGCATGTAGCTTCATCCTTCTTGCTTGTCTTGCTTTGCTCATCATTCATGTTCTGGCTTTCAATCATTCGGACTCTTGTTTTTGAAGCCAAACATCTCTGAATTGCTCTCAAAACCATCATCTCTAGCTTCCTTTTAAATGTTGAAATTCTGCTCTTCATTTTGCTTCTCCTCTTCACTTTCACTGAACTTGCAAACTCTTCCAAAAACTTCAACATAGCGGGCTGCATGAAGCAACACAAGTCAACATCTCCTCCTTTGTTTTGTGCATCATGCACTCCTACCATCTTCCTCAAAGACTCAAATCTCGATTTTGGTAAAGCCTTAGTGAATAAATCAACAAGTTGAAAGTTTGATCTGCAAAATGCCATTTTAATTTCCTTTTCCTCGATCAATTCTCTAACATAGTGGTACTTCACCTTCATATGCTTAGTTCTCACGTGATCAGAAGGATTTTCAGCCATTAAAATGGCAGGACTTTAATCACAATAGATTACTACACAATTATCCTTCAACTCATCCATATCCTTCAAAATTTTCTTCAACCATTGAGCTTGTTTGGCAGCCATATTCACCGCCACATATTCAACTTTAGCTGATGATTGTGCTACACTCCTTTGCTTCTTTGAACACTAAGCAAAAATTCTTGAACCCAAGCTACAACAATAACCACTTCTACTCTTGCATTCACTACTTCCCGCAAAGCTTGCATCACTAAATACATACAATTCTACATTTTCCCTCCTTCCAAATTAGATTCCATGATCAATGGTGTGCTTAACATATCTTAGTATTCTTCTAGCATACAAAACATGTTGTCTCGATGGATTATGGTTGAAACCAGTCAATATGTTGACAGAGCATGCAATATCAGGTCTCGAAGCACACAAATACATTAAGGATCAGATCATACTTCTATAATAAGTCACATCGAATTGCTCACCTAACTTTGTGGTCTCCAACTTCAGCTGATGTTCCATGGGAGTTGACATGCCACTGCTATCTTTTAAGTTGAACTTCTCAATTAACTCTTCTGCATATTTCCTTTGATGAATAAATATCCCTTCCTTCCTTTGATCAATCTCCAATCCTAGGAAGTAACTCATCTCCCCTAGGTCTGTCATTGCGAATTCAGACCTCATCAACTCCTTGAAATCCTCCACTAACTTCTCCTTAGTTCCAATTATGAGCAAATCATCTACATAAAGTGAGCAGATCAATTTTTCTTCTTTATCTCCCTTCACACACAATGTAGCCTCACTTTTACTTCTTATGAATCCGTTTTGCAACAAGTAACTATTAATTCTTGAATACCAAGCTCTTGGAGCTTGTTTCAAACCATAAAGAGCCTTCACTAGTTTGTAAACCTTCTGCTCTTGCCCTTCTTTTACATAGCCTTCAGGTTGCTTCAAGTATACATCTTCATCCAACATTCCATTGAGCAAGGCACTCTTCACATCCATTTGATGCACTTTCCATCCATTATTTGCTCCCAATGCCAACAACATCTCACAGTGTCAAGCCTAGCTACTGGAGCATAAGTTTCAGTGTAATCCACTCCATATTCTTGTTTATATCCCCTCACAACCAATCTAGCTTTATGCTTGTTAATTGATCCGTCCGGGTTGAGCTTGGTTTTGTAAATCCACTTCGAATCCACTACTTTAGTTTCTGGTGAAGGTAAATCCATCATCAGCCAAATGCCATTTTCCTCTATTGCTCTTATTTATTCATCCATTGGTCCTTACCAAACTCCTTGCTTAATTGCTTGATTGTATGTCTTCGGTTTAGCTCCAACAGACATAGCACATTCAAGTATCATATATGCATCATCTGTTTCTTCATCTACCACATTATACCTGAACTCAAAAATGGGGTTAGTTTCATTATAAACCGAGGCCAGATCTCTTGTTTTATGGGCACTATTTGAGCTTGTATCCTCCTCCTGAATTTCTGAACTTGAATCATCACTTCCTAAACTAGGTGATGTCTCCTCTTGATTCCTTTCCTCTTCAAAATTATTGGAATTTCCAGCTGCTATCACTTCATCATCTCTTTGATTCCTTTCCTCTTCGAGATTGTCAAAATTTCCAGCTGCTATCACTTCATCATGTGATTCTTCTCTTGCAACTTCTTGAACAAGTGGTTCATTCATTGGTATTTCAATTCTAACTCCTCCTGTCTTCTTCACTGAATGCTCATCCCATTTCCATCCTTCATTTTCATCAAATTTTACATCTCTAGACACAAACATCTTCTTATTTTATGGATTGTATATTCTATACCCTTTGGATTCCAGACTATATCCCATCATTACTCCTTTCATTGTTTTCTCATCCAACTTTGTCCTTTTTGGTTCAGGAATGTGCATGTAGGCAACACAGCCGAATACTCTCAACTGATTTACCTTTGGTTTAACTCCAAACCAAGCTTCAAATGGTGTCATCTCCTTCAAAGCTCTAGTCTTCAATCTGTTTTGCACATAGACAGCAGTGAGGCCAAAAACTCCTAGGAACCTTCATACCAAACATCATAGCCTTGGCCATTTCCACAATTGATCTATTCTTTCTCTCTGAAACTCCATTTTGCTGGGGTGAATATGCCACTGAAAATTGATGAAAAATCCTTTCTTTTTCAAAGTAATTCTTCATCTCATTTGAAATGTATTCCCCTCCTCTATCACTTCTCAAGCATCTCAACTTCTTTCTACATTATTCTTCAGCCTCTGCCCTCCATACTTTGAACATGCCAAACACTTGATCTTTGCTCTTCATGAAGTAAATCCATAAGTATCTTGACACATCATCGATGAACTCCACATAATACCTACTTCCTCCAATAGATGGTGTCTCCATTGGTCCACAAACATCAGTGTGTACCAATTGCAATTTCTCTGTAGCTCTCCAATCACTTGTTGGGTATGGTAACACATGGCTCTTGCCTTTTGCACAAGCCTCACAAACAGATTTCATCTTGCTACTCAATTGTGGTATAACATGAACCAAACCTTGCTTCTGTATCTCAATAACATAATCCAAGTTTGCATGTCCATATCTTTTATGCCATAGTTGAGTCATTTCTGTCAGTGAGAGGGTAGCAAAAGCTCCATCCACTTCTTGCATTTTAATCTTGAAAACTCTGTTAACCATCGGAACTTTGTGCACTAGTTCATCTTGCTCATTGAATATCCTACACATTTCATCCTCAAAATACACCTTATAGTTCCTCTCCAATAGCTGACCAACACTAATCAAATTTTGATCAAGTTCAGGAATATAATATACATCATCAAGGATATCATTTCCAGCTTTTGTTCCTAGTTCTATAGCCCCCTTCCAAGATACTGGTATAATCTCACCACTTCTAATCTTCACTATCATGTTTATGTTTGTGTCTTTTTTCATAAATGCCCCTCTTCTTCTTGTCATATGGTTTGAACATCCACTGTCCACTAGCCATTCACCTTCTTTTTCCTCCTTTGCTTCAGCTATGCACATCTCTGCATCAGGTTCATCACTTCAGGTCTTATGACATGCTTCCACTACAAAAGCATCTCTTCTATCACTGGTTTTTCTGTTACTTTACTAGTTTGAGAGGAGCTTGGCTGATTGTTTGAAGGGTTAGCTTGGAGGATTGGACTGATTTTTGAAGGTTGTTGAGATGATGAGTTGTGACAGGAAAGGCATTTTGTGGCTGTTGACTTAAAGTTTGTGATTGGATCGAATGGTATGGCATTTGGTGAATATAGGCTAATTGAGATGCATATGGTTGAGTTGCTTGTAGTTGAGGTGTATAGGCTTGAGTTATTGAAGGCTGTGAGGTGAATTGTGGCGGATATATTGCATTTTCAGAATTTGCAACATAATGAGCTTGATAAGTTTGTGGTTTAGAAGCATTTTGGTAAGACTGAGGAGGGATTGATTGACTTGGTGACATAGCTTGCTTTTGTAAGGGATGAATTGGTGGTGGTTTACCAAAGATGGGGCTTTGAGGATTTTGTTGCTCTTGCATCCACTTTTCATAACATACCCTCTTTGAATGTCCTCTTTTCCTACAATGTATGCAATCCACATTTTCATTCCAAAAACATTCATCAGTAGCATGATTTGTCTTCCCACAGAATTTGAAACTTGGAAACATTCCCCACCTTGAACTTCTAGATCCACTTTGTAATCATTTTGAGTTATTCCCTACATATTGGTTGGTAGGTTGGTAGTTTTGGGGGATGATTCAAGTAAGGCATTTGATGAGGGAATGGTGTTTGAGGATATATTGGATGTAGCTGATATTGCATCTGGTTTTGGAGGTGATTCTGGTTTTGAGGGTATGAGGTCTGATAAGAATTTTGAGTATTTAGAGGATGGTTCTATAAATGTGAAGGCATCTGAGGTTGGACAACATTTGAGTCAAGTTGGTTTTGAGGTAAATTCGAAGTTTGGGTGAAAATAAGTGGATTTTCAAGTACTTTAAACCTTTCAACTTTCAGAGCATATTCCTCTCCTTCCCTTCAAACTCCATGCCTCTCTTCATGCATCTCCAACACATTGAATACTTGCTCCAATGTCATTGAATCCTGATCATTAGAGAACTGTCATTCTACAGGTGCAATGGTTGCTTTAAACCTCAAGGGTAATCTGCTCAAGAACTTGTCCACTAACCTACCTGAACTTGTGTTTTCTCCAAACTGCTTCAGTTGTTGAACCAAATTCAAGAATCTGGTTTTTGCAGCTCCCACATTTTCTTCATCCTTCATCGAGAAGTTCTCAAAGCTTCTCATCACAGCTTGCTTCTTCAACCTTAAAGACTGAGCCGAGCCTACATATTCAAGCTTCAATGTTTCCCACAACTCTTTAGCACTTTTACAACTTGCATGTCTCAGCAAAATAGCCTCACTCACCATCGATCTCAAGAAAACAAGTGCTTTAAAGTCCTTATCTCTCTCATGTCTGATTCTTGTCTATTGTTGCTCTATTAAATCTGCTATACCCTCAACTTCAATCACTCCTTCACTCACCACATCCCAACACTCACACATTCTAAGACAATCCTCAACTTAAGAGCCCAGGCTTTGTAGTTTTCTCTAGTTAAAACAGGTTAGCTTACATACTTTGCATATTCATTATGAGAAAGTTTGTACCAGACATGGTTTCAGTTCAAACCAGGTTAGTGAACCGTGTAGCTCTGATACCACTGTGGATGGTAAAGCTGGATATAAAAACTTCAATATGTCCTGAACTTCAGGTCAGCTTCAATCTTAAAGACAGAATCTTTAGTGGAGAGCTAAACCTCAGAACTTCAGCAGGGTGAGCTAACTTCAATGGATTCTTCCAAATACTTAAGATTGAAGCTTGAAGATGGATCAGAATCTATAGCAACAAACACTTCAGTAAAATGACTTGAACTTTAAGAACTCCAGCAGAAACAGAACTTCAATATCACAAGCTTGAAGATGACTCGGATCTGCACTCTTCAACAGCAACTTCTAAGATAAATGTCTTGTTTTTAAAAAAGAAAGTTTGCTGAAGAACAACATTTGCATTCTATAAGCTTGATGTACTCTTTGTAATAGTCACTCAATAGCAACTATGTATGTATCTTTCCAATATTTCTAAGAATTCAGTATCAGTGTTTAAGAAAACCAGAAACTAAGAGACTTCAGGAAAAACGGAAATTTTTGCACTTTCAAATCTGCTTTATCTCCACTCTTAGAAGTTTTTCTTCATGCCACTCAACATAACCCATTCATAACAATACTAAATCATCAGTAAAAGCAAGAAAAATTTATAAAATCTGATGAAGAGAAGAAGATGATATTTTTCACACAAAATGTTGCTACTGTTTCATTACTTCGAATATGGTTGTTTTGAGCTTTTTTCAAGTTCACTCTTCTCACCTTCCTTGCTTGATTTTACATCAATGGTTCAAAAATGAAAAGGAAAAAAATAGCTAATGAGTAGGATTTTGACAAGTTTCATCCTCTCATTGGTTCAGTTGGAATAAAAGTAAATTGTTGGACAAAACATTAACAAAAGTTGACATAAGGATTTCCTAATGAGTTAAAGCTGCAAAAGTAAATCAAGGACAAAAGTTGCTTGAAAACAATGGGAACAAAAAACTGATGCTCGACTTCATTTCATCAATGCCAACTGTTGCTTTGACTTCAAATTCCTTAATTTTCTAACTTGTAGGACTTGATAATTGCTTCAGGTTTTTGTGCTCTAGAAGTTTTCTTCAGTCTTCAATTACTCTGCTTGAGATTTCTGCTGCTCTTGCTATACATCTTCAGATTTTTCATTTTCCTGGCTTTCTTTGCATGTACCTTCATCATTCTTGCTTGTCTTGCTTTGCTCATCATTCTTGTTTTGGCTTTCAATCATTCGAACTCTTATTTTTGAATCCAAGCATCTCTAAATTGCTCTCAAAACCATCATCTCTAGCTTCCTTTTAAATGCTGAAATTCTGCTCTTCATTTTACTTCTCCTCTTCACTCTCACTGAACTTGCAAACTCTTCCACAAACTTCAACATAGCAGGCTGCATGAAGCAACACAAGTCAACAAAAGTAAAAAAGGAAACTAAATTACCCACTTTCATAATCATCAAAAGGTTATCAAAGGATGGTTCTTTAGTTAACTTTGTGATCCAGCTCTCCTACACTTTAGAAACCCATCAAATCCATGATATGAAATCTACTAAAAAGATCTTCGAAACAAGCAACTATAGTGAACTTATAAAAACTCAAACTGAAAATCATAAAGTAACATTAAATAGTAAGGACTCCATTATAGAACCGGAGGTTTAGAACTTACTTATGGATAAAGGAAATAGTCCTCAAAATAAAACTTATAAAAAGAGTCTTATCTCTAAAAATCACTCCGAAAATTTTCTCTCCAAGTCTTATAATAATTGAGGAAGGTCAAGAGATAAACCTAAACTCATCAAAAGCTCCTGTCACTATATTTTAATATCTATATTTTATAATTCAGTACTAATGATTTATTCAATGGAATGTTTTATCAAATAACTAATAAGTAAATAAATAAATATTTGTATAAAATATATAATAGTATAATAAATAAAATAAATATGATTTTAATATTTTTATTTATTACCAATATGAAATTGATTATAATTCAATAAAATTTTAGTTGATTGAATATATATTTGTATAATTGTGATTGCAGAAACTATATTAATAAATAATTAATCTAATATAACTAATAAATTTAACATGATTATAGTTACGAAATTTAACTTTTTGAATTTTATAATAGTAAAAATTAAAATGAAAGTAAGATCCTACAAGTTGCATGTTATGAGCTATACATATCCAAATAATTTGAGTCCTAATTAACAAAAAACCTATTACTTGCATAATAACAACTAAACACAAAATATGGGGCAAAATTAAATATTAAGATTTATCAAAAACTTTTATATAAAGTTTTAATAAAATCCTATTAGTGGACCCTTTAAGTCTTTATATGTTAATTGGTGAGTTAAAAGCTTTTATTTTTGTACCTATGTAAGATAACATATTAATAGACTTATTAGGGGATTCACAAAAAGTGCTTATGCAGGGATTATTTGGTTTAATTTTTATTTTTCTATTGTAATTTTTAATTTTTATTTCCTAATTTTAGTTTCATTTTTAAAAACAAATATAAAAGTTGTTTTGTTAATGTCAAGGAAAAAATTCATTTTTAAACCTTTATATTTTCACCAAAATATGAGTAAGATCCTAATGTTTGAGAGATTTTAAAAAGACCTAACATTTTTAAAACTTATCAAATCCAACCCCCAATTGATGAAACCCTTAGTCCTGTTAGATTTTTATCAATTATCATGTAGTTTTTTCATTTTTACTTTTAGTTGGACCTACCAGTGTTAGTATAGAGTCAAGTTGGCATAATTGGACCCCACAATCAAAAGATAAATAGGAACTAGATCTCACCTGTAGGAAGAAAATTATGGTTACCTTAATTTAGATTCTTCTTAGACTATAGAAAACTATTATTGATATTTTTTTCCTTTTTGGTTTTCTCTTTAATGGGCTATAATTGTCAAAGGAAGAATAATATCATCAGAGAGTTCATTTTATCGCTACCTTCTTCGTAATTGAATTTATGATTATTTCCATTGCTTCTTTGCAAGCTAATACATGAGACCATGAATGAAAGGTAAAGTTTCACTAGAAAGAATGAAGGATAAAAGTATGCAATCCTTGTTCAAATAATCAATTATCATATTGTTACATAATATATAGGGCATGTTTCCTCTGTTTCCCAAGTCCCTAAACAAATCTTGGCTAGGCTATCTTGAATATTGTATGTATGCTTTGGTTGTTTCCTTTGGTTGAATTTGATAACACTCATTCATCTAGCTATAAGAAATAAGGAGATCTCAAGAAAATTAATAAAAGAAGAAAAAACCAAATGAGAAGGTAACTAAAGAGAAGAAGAACTATTAGCTTGAGTATTACTTAGAACTCATAATGATTACCAACGTTTAAATGCAAACACTAGAAACTAGAATAAGATTTTGGAATTGAGGATTTAGGCTCTAATTCACATTTATCTTTTGACAGTAGGACCCATAAATATCAGATAGACTCTTTACTAGCAATGGTAAGTCCCACCAATGGTAAAAAATATTAAAAAATAGATATGTCATAAGAAAGCTAACATAATCCTAGTAAGGTTAAGGGTTCTGTTAGTTAGGAGTTGAATTTGATAGGTTTTGAAAATGTTGAGATTTTATTTATGCACTCCCAAATCTCAGAACTGACTTGTATTTTAGTGAAAACTTTAGGATTTAAAAAGAACTTTTTTCTTTAATGTTAGTATGTGAAAGTTAAAGTTTATCTAATTTAATAAATTGAGCAATCAAATGATTAGAGAAAATGAGCAAAATGGAGCACCTATGCAACTTAAGAAAGCTTCTAGGATTTTGAAGTGAAGAACCAAGAACAATAAGGAATTAACCACATCAAAAATAAAAAAAATAGTGCAATCCTTCTTGTTACTTTATCTTGATAAAATAATAACACTTCTAGAGAAAGAAGTTGTTGCTTCTCTCTAGCCAATTTGTTCATCAGATGTTTACCCCCATCCTCACTTATATTCAACTCTTTCATTTGTTATCTATTTCCTTCTTCCTAGTCTCTTTCTTTATTAGTTTGTAATGTTATTTGACCTCTCTCCTTCTCCTTCTTCTAAGATCTCAATGTCTAACTCCTACCATTTTGCCCCACTTCAAGGGTAGTTTGACAATTTCTCCTCTACTTTCCCATTTCTATCACTTTCAAATTATGGTTTGTAAATAAGTTTCATATGGGGAATCTTTCTCATGACTTTTCCCAAATTATTTTTCCATAATAGGGATCTCCCAAAGTCCTAACCAACCCTTTTTCATCCTTCCTTTATTAGGCAACTCCCTAGATACCCCTTCCATAAGAAACCTACCACCTCCTTTAGCCACTAAAAATGCTTGTCAATCTCATCCAGCTTCAAAATTTCCCCCTTGCATCCCCTTTTAGTAAATGGTCCACTGTATAACTTTGAAGCCCCTCCAAGATCTTAGAGTAGTCTAGGGGAGTTAAAATAGGATCAAGACATGAGTCAATTCATTTATTTCCGAAGCTATCTATAATGCAGTAGTTTTGCCTCCCTTAAATTTCCTATAGGTGGGTGTAGACACCTGATCCTCCTCCTTATTTGAATTTTTCTTAGAAAAGAGACCATCCTTCACGTAAGTGAATGTACGTGCTTTGGCAAAATGGGGGGGAAGTTAGGTTTAGAGAAAACTCTCCTTACATAAGAAATTATTTTATCTTCAAATTTCTTAAAGATGTAAACCTCACCTGTATTCTGGAACAAGGTCCCTTACACATTATAGGAAAGCCCCTACTTGTCTAGAAATGGTACATTAAGATGATTCCAAGTAGGAACAAGATTAAAACAATCTTAATCAGGATAAATTTCCACAATCTAACTCTAGAATACTAGACTATAAAAGATAAGTTTCTTGGTAAGTCCACTTGGGAAACCCCTTTTCAATTTGAACTAGGGGGTGGGCATTAAATTCAAAAAGGAAGCAGGGCTACCTAATTCCATGATCATCAAAGGATGGTTCTTTAGTTAATTTTGTGGTTTAGCCCTCCTACACTTAGAAACCCACCAAATCCATGACTTGGAAATCCAGTAGAAAGATCTTTGAAATAGGCACCTATAGTGATCTTATATAAAATCAAATTGAAAATCATGAAGTAACATTAAATAGTAAGGACTCCACTATAGAACTTGAGGTTTAGAAGTTACTTATAGATGAAGGTAATAGTCCTTAGAACAAAATTTCTAAATAGGGTTTTATCTCTGATAACACTATGACTTCAAATCCTATAGTAATTAAGGAAGGTAGAGAGATAAACCCAAACTCAAAAAGTTCCTATCATTATTATGCCTTGACTAGTCCAATAAAAATGCCTATGAGTTGTAACATCCCATCACTGATGGAAAGGGTAAAATGGTAATTTGGAATGGGTTACGAGGGTGAAAATGTATCTCGGC
>JAOSBK010000005.1:36793356-36816693 GCA_027568895.1 Erythroxylum shatona | reverse complement strand
GCCGAGATATAATTCAATACCTCTAACCCGTCCCAAATTACCAATAAACCCTTCCTATGGGAGATGGGATGTTACATTACCCCTCCCAATTTCATTTAAGGACAAATAAAAATAATTGTTATTAGAGTGGATCTCATTTATTGTATATGTACATAGAGAATTTTGAGCAAATTTTACTATGACACAATTTAATTCACTTTTTAGTCAAAAGGGCTAGCATGTTTTCATCTTTCAATGAAAATGATTACTTTTTTGGATAAATAGGATGAAAATTTTCCTTAATACTAAAGATTTTGATTTATAAGAGATTGTAGGGAAAAGTGGGTATAATAGGAACCACAATATACTCATTTCATTAAATAGTAAAGCAATAAACATTTTATTTTTCTCACTATATATAAATTTGCTTTATAAAGTTTCAATATGTTAAAATGCTTATGATATTTGACATAAGCTTGATGTTACAAATGGTAATGATTTTTATAATTATGTTAGTGTTAATGATATTAATATTACTCATAAAGAGTATGATGAGAATCTAGATGAAAATCAAGAAGGGAGTAAGAAGATGGAGAAAGAACAAAGGAAAAAGATAACACTAAAGATTAAATGGAATGATATTAATGATTATAAAAGTAGAGAATCGATAATAAGATGGCTCACATATGTTTTGTGGCAAATAACAATGAGGAATCCTCTAGTTAAACTCTCTCTATGATAATGATTATGGTGTCAATGATGATTTTTTGTCCATTGACAAAGTTATTGAATGCTTGAAAATGATGAGCTTAAAAAGGAAGAAATTATCTTTAAAGTATAGAGAAGTTTAAAAACTTTAGATGTATACATTACTTAGAAAGAGAAAATAAATTATGATATGTATGACTTGATAGAATTTAAGAATGTGGTCATCGCCAATAATTATCAACTTAATTTATTAGATGGAAATGAGGCATTTAAGAAGGAGATCAATGACCTCAAATATTCCTTGTTTAGATTCACTAAGTAGCAAAATTTTGAATAAAATGCTTTAAAAATCTATAATGATATGCATGGAATTGGTTTCACTTATGGAAATGTACCATTCATTGTTGAGACAATTTTTATGAGAGGTAAGCATTTTCATAATGAGCCATTACCTAATTCATGACTTAATAATATAACAGTTAGTTCTAGAAATAAAAATTTCAAAGCTCATTTATCATCTTATAGGTCTCAAGGTAGAAGGAAATTATATGCATATATGTATGGTTAATATTCCAAAACCTAAAAGATATGGTTCATAAGAGAAAAAATAGGTATAATTCTAATGCAAGGCCGCATCAAAAGATCTTGTAATACTCTTCTCATTCATATAGTCTACTTTATAATTAAAATGAAATAAAATAATCTCACAATCATCATATGGTACATACAAGCAAAAGGGACATGTTTATAGTCAATATAGGAAAATTTTTCATTGAAAGAACATGTTCTATAATAAGCCATTTATTCTTTATATCTCTATATACCTATAGGCATGGCAACAAGTTGGGTTAGACTATTGTCCTTAGCTCAACCCTCTAAAGTGCGACCTAAGGCCAACCTAAAGTTTAGTCGAGCTTGAGCCGCATAGTAGGCTCGAACTTGGACCACGTAAAATGATGTCATTTTAGGGTAAAGGTTGGGCCATTTAGATTAGGGCTTGAATCATAAGTTTGAGCATAACCTAAAGCTTAGTTAAGCTAGAGTCACTTGTTAACTTTAGGTTGGGCTAAGTCATGCCAAAGTTTTCATCCATATATATCTATAGTAGAGATCCTAATTATCATCATATATAAATAAGACCTTAAAAAAATATTGACCATATTTTTATTGTTCTTTCTCATATAGCACTAACACTTTCAATTCTCCAACTTTGAGATGTTATTTTATGATAACTTTGGATATATCTATAGAAATTCCTTTTTGAAACAATGGTTATTAAGTACACCTAAAAGAATATGAGTTTAAAAAGTTTTAAGACCTAACTCCATATGACTCAAATTTATATCGGCATCTAGGATATGGTAATTTCTTTTCCTTGTAAGTCAATATCAAATTGTGACAAGTGAAACTAATACTTGGTATCACTTCTATTTATATCAAATGAGGAATAATGATGATATCTCCAATAATTGATTTTAAGAGAACTACTACTAAGAGTCTTCACATAAGCCAAGTAAGGAAACTAGATCAAAAGATCAATTATTGAATTAAATGAAGGAGAAAAGGAGGTAAACATTGGTGATACATAAAAGGAGGTATACACTTTGCTTAAAAATATTGAATAATTAATTGGTTGTAAACCACATTATGACAAGAAAATGAAAACAAAAAATAAAAATATTTTTTTTATGATTTTATAAATTATAAAAATTAAAAATTAAAAAATGAGAAATGAAATAGAATATATTCTTTTATTGAATTTAGAAATGAAGAATAAAAAATAGTAAAACTAAATAGTTCTATAAAATAAAAATAATTGTAGAAACCTTTAATATTGATGAGGATAAAGTTTCTGTATAATTAAATGTATTTGTAGATTTTTGTGGCATTATATTGATACATTGATGTTAAGAATCCTACAGTCCATACATCATATAATGTTCATTATATTTATATTTATAGATGAACAAAAAATATATGATTTATAGTGCAAACTTATTATGTTTGTTATTTATTATTTATTATAATATTATATCACAACTTTAGATTGTATTAATAGAACAATATTTTACCTTATTTTATGTTTATATATATTTTGTTATTATTATTCTATATTTGTTTCTCAAAATTTTTGTTTATATTAAAATTTAGATAAACTTTATTATTAAATATTTAGTCTCTATAACTGAATTAATTTTGTTAAGTTTAACATTTATACAATAATAACAACAACAACCTAGAGAACGTCTTCTTGATACGTGAGATTTGGGAAGTTCAAAAGTATGCAGCCTTATTCTTAATTATTAAAGATTGTTTCTGATAGACTTACATGAAATATATAAATATATATTCATATATATTTAATTTTATAGTTGAATTGTTTTATTATTAGTCTTTAGATAATTTAATTCTGTGAAAGTTATTATTTTTAATATGTAATTTAAAAATTATGATTTTGAAATAAAATTTAGCCATACTTGATGTATCATTTATTTATTTATTTATATATTACTAAAAATCATTATCAATTTCTAGTTCTTATATTAGATTCAAAATGAAACAATCAATATCAATGCGTTTATTAAAGATAGAGCTATTAGACCAAAAATATTTATGAATTAAATTTTCTATCCACTTAAAAATTAAAATTATAATATTCACATTAAAAAGTTAATCATATCTAACAACTACTTAATTTTGAAGAATGGAAGCGGGTCAAAACTTGTCGTCTTTAAGCTTTGGAGTGGAAGCGATTAGAGAGTTGTTTGACAAATTGTCATAATCATTCGTTATAATAAATAATTCATTCATTAATTTACAAATAAGGAAAGTTATCAAGCATAATTTACTCTCCACTCATGTGTCATTCATGGGCTAACAGTTTACCAATAAATATCAATAAAAATTAATTGCATTTATTAAAATAAAAAATTAAATAAGTAAAAAATGTTAGAATTTATTTATAAACTAATAGTTATTTGTTAATATATTTTTTGATTATTTGAACCATTTTTTTAAAATATATCATTTTATTATTTATAAATTAATATTTAAAATTTATTTCATAAATAACTATTTTCAAAATTTTGAAATTTATATATTTTAATGATATTTTAAAATTCAAAATATAATCATAAGTATTTATCAAATTTGAAAATAATTTTACTTTCAAAATATCTTTAACTTTAATTATATTAATCATAATTATTAATCGTAATGAGCCTATTTTAATTGGCTCACTTAGTAATGGAGAAGTCAGCATATGAACAAGGATTAATTTTAGTTCCACACCAAATAATATTTTATGATGCATCGTTGGATTCCTAAAGACTAAAAGCAAAAGAAAGGAAGTAGTTTAGTTCACTTTCATGTGAAAACGTTGCTGTAGAATGGGTACCAGTTGCGAGATTCCATCCAAATAAGGACTCCCTTTTTACAGATTCATGGAATGGAAAACATAAGGGTCAACAGGCCAGGCCTAGTGGGATGACATTAATTAGTTGTAAAGCAAATTATGATAAGAAAATAAAAACAAAACTAAATATTATTTTTTACGATTTTCACATGCTATAAACATTAAAAGAGATTAAAACTAGAAATAGAAATGAAAAATGCAAAGAAATATATTTTTTTACTAAGTTTAAATATAAATATAAAAACCAAATAAATCTGAAATAAAATTAAAAAGAATTCGAGGAGACATTTGATATTCGAAAGTTTTTGTATAATTAAACTTATCTATAAGTTTTTGTTGCATTATATTGATAAGTTGTTGTTAAATATCCTAAAGTTCGTACATCATTTATTGTTCACTATATTTATATTTATATTATTATAGTTGTTATTTATTATAATGATCTACCAAAACTTTATATTGTATTGATAGCACAGTATTTTATCTTATCTTATTTTATTATTATTATTACTCTATATTTGATCATAATTTTTATTAAAATTTTAATCTTCAATTGAATTGTGTTGAGTTTAACATTTATATAAGTATGAAAAATCATACTTATTCATAAATATTTAATTTTATTATTCGAATTGTTCTACTAGTAGTCATTACATAATTTATGTTTGCGAAAGCTATTAAAATTGAAAAATTAATAATAGTTAAATAAAATATTTATAAATTAAGTTAAATAAAATATTTATAAATTAAATGTGATGTCTTTGGTGGAATGAAAACATAAGTGTTCAAAAACTAAAGAATTCAACGCTTCAATTGGACGTGACATTTATTTGGACTTCCATGTGTTTTGGTCCAACAAAAAGGCCTAAAAAGAAAAGCAGTAGGGTTCTTTGTTGTGTAGTTAAGATTCTAAGGTTTTGGGTTGACCTTGGCATGCCTAATCTTAGAGAAATAAATGGTGAAAAAGCAAAGACAAAGACGTAAGAGCCTTTGGGGTTACTCTAACCTGCCAACAGCACTTTTCAGTTTTTATTGACTTCAGTCGATCTCTGTTACAGGCTTTACTTAGATTCATTTTTTATGTAATATCCAAAATTACACCAAGGAATTTAATAATTGGCACAATTTAACAATTTTGAATATATGATTTTACTATTAGACATTACAATTTTGTTTACTTGCTGGCTGGAAATTTGTAGGAGTGTTGCGCTATTTCAAAGATCACGGAGAAATTATAATCTTTGAATCATTGACTAATATCGTCAGCTCTTCTTATGATGATAGTTAAAACTCTTAGCTTCCTTTTTTTTTTTATGGTAGAAAAATGTGAAGTTACACACGTCATGCAATCTCCGTTTTTCTAGCAAACAATATCAAGATACATACCTATAACTGTTACCAAGTCTTTAGACTAGAATTGGTCTGGATGCATATATATATATATATATATACTGTAATTACCAGATGAGGCCAAGTAATAAGAAGCATGCATGGGCATGGCAGTACCACCTAAGCCAGGTGGAAGTTTAAGTTTCAACACCCGGCAATACGTTTTTGCTTTGAGACCTAACAATTTTGTCTTGCACTCCTCAAAACACGACAATAGGAACGCAAACCCACCTCCTTTCAGTTTCAGTTTCAATGCCTTTTTTTCTTCTCCTTCTTTCCTTTCTCATTTTCTACTTCAAAATGGCTTCCAAATCATTATTTCTCTGAATCTCTTAAACCCGAAAAGAACCCAAATATCTGTGTGTGCAGGTGAGAGACCAGACAGATAGGGATTTGATTGCTAGAGGTTGATACAATATGTCTATCTATACATCTTTAGAAAGTAAGCAAAGAAGGTGGCACGGCACATGTATCTCAATAATATAAATTTAAAAGCAAAAAGAGATTACTAGAGATATAAAAGAAGTGGCTAATTAAGTTGTCGGTCTGAAGGGTTTCTATGTTATTCCTGGCGAGGACGAGCCAACCAGAGAGAGCTGAGTGA
This sequence comes from Erythroxylum shatona, assembly GCA_027568895.1. Classification (NCBI taxonomy): domain Eukaryota; kingdom Viridiplantae; phylum Streptophyta; class Magnoliopsida; order Malpighiales; family Erythroxylaceae; genus Erythroxylum; species Erythroxylum shatona. Next base: position 36,810,598 of record JAOSBK010000005.1, on the reverse strand, counting down.
TCGGAGACGGTGGAAGTACTCAGCGATGGCCAATAAGCACCTCGCAGCTTGACGAGTTGTCAGAATTTGATGCAGTCGATGAATGGTTTGGTGCCTCAGATTATCAGCCTGTAAGTGAAATTTCTTTTACTTGATCAATTTCAGAAAGACCCACTAATAAAGTATCACAAATGTCATTTATATATCAGAATTCTAGACTATTAACTAATGCAATTTGATTAGTTTCAACTGCATTAAACAAACAAAAAAAAAACAGACAATTGGTTTTGTTTATTGTCTAACAAAGACAGACCATCCACTCATGACTTTTGTGATATTAGAGTGTGTCGATTGTCAAATACTCTCAATTTTCATGTAAAAGAGGAAGGGCGTTGAATTATTGGCTTACTGAACCTAAGGTAGGAGTGACACGAATATCTAAAAGTTGGAACTGAGACGAGAGCAAATCTGTTGTAGTAAGAAATTAACCTCAAATGGACCACTTTTTCTTTTTATTCCAATGGTAATAGAAAGTGGTATGTGAATTAACCTATATAATATCTATGCATTAGGCTTATTAAAATACGGATTTTGTCAAAATTAAGCAAATAGAGAGAATCGTCTTTCCTTTTTATTCCTTAATAATATTTAACCTATAAAGTAATAATCTATCAACCACTATTCTGCAAATACATACCTTGTTCATGCACACAGACTATAACAGCTACCTCAAAGCTCTAAGAGTCAAATTGCAGCAAATCAAAAGCAGTCAACTAATTACTTTAAGTGATTGTCCACTAATTGTGATTATTATGACTTTGATAATTAGTTGATGTTTCCATTAGAATTTCCAACTGACAAGGCCAAGGGTAGATGAAACTTTTTTTTTCACTTCATGATCATTTCTCAATTTTCAAGATCACAACCGTAGGCTTTCCAACTTTGGCCCCACATGTACTAATTACCTTCAAAGCATTGGGTCAGAAAAGTATCCATGTAAAGAATATTTTTATGTCCAAGAAATTAAGAACTTCTTATCAGAAAAATGATATAAAAAAAATAAACAACTTTAGATGCTAATCATCGTTTAAATGCATTATAAGATTAGTCAGCTGTTAGAGGCTTAGAGCTGACCTCAAATTATTTAAATCTTAACCCCACCCAAAACGACTCATATTAACCCAAAAATAGCTGATATGTAACCGAACCAAACCGAGTGAAGGGAGCGAATTAAGGGAGGTTTGGGTTTTGAACAGTCAAAAAGAGAGTTATGAAGAAATGGACAATAGTGTCTTCAAGTCAAACGGTTACGACCATGACATCACAGTAACATGGGTTCATCCAGATCTTTTAGATTGAGGATGCACTGTGGGGACCAAAGTTTGGTACGAGTGCCACGTGTACAGGTCTGGTGATAGCAACCATGAACATGATCATGTGACTCTTCTCATCCTGATGGTGGCGACTGGGTCTAACTGACCTTGTGGCCATGATCCTATTCCTGCCGAGTTTAAAGCAAAAGGCATGACTTTCTACGTTTCCTGTCTTTCAATTGCTCCATGCATTTCAGCTTTCTTGAGGCTTTTCTCTTTGAAATGAAGTTGACAAGGTCTACCGTTCCATTCTACATTTGATCCCTTCACGCCTATTTTAAATGTTTACTCTAATTACTAGCATTCTCAACCACAAACTTCTCTCGATGTTGTAAATTGCGGTTCGGAAATCCCTAAGAATAGCATATATTTCTAAAGAATACAGTAGTCTCTAATTATGATGATGATAAGCTAGCTAGAATGTGCTAATGAATATTTTATTTTCAATATTTCCTATCATATTAATGTAATCACAAGCAAGGAAAAGCGATAGTTGTAACCCAATTATGAGTCTTTTCTTTGTAGAAAAGATAAACTGACATTTGCATCAAGAGATTAAATTTTAGAAGCAACAAAAGTTTACTCTACTTGCGATTTTGTGTTATGGTCAGGCTTTTGTCTCGTTGTTTCTTAATCCTGACATGGGTTTACACGTTTTTCACAAAATCTGTTGTACTGATTATGTAAAATCTCTAGCTAGGTCTATACTCTATAGTGGATATAAAAAGCTGCATTGACGTACACACACACATATATATATTATTATGAACTGAGATACCATGTAACCACCAGCACACACTATTTAGGTTGAAACACGGGAGTATTTCATATATTGGGTTAGGTTTTCCGAACCCAAACAGGAACAGATTCCTGTTCCTGGGACCCCCGAATATGGGGTTGGAGGACAAGAGATGGCGTACCTGTCTAACAAAACCTTCGAGTGTGGAGAGCTTATTCATGGCTATTGCCATCTGCCCCATATAGTTAGCCATGTTTGGAGGGCAGCTCAGAGAATCAGAAGCTATAGTGTCCGACAGAGACTGATTGAGAGCCTCAAGTCCTTGTGAGAGAGCTTCTTCAGCCTCCTGTGTTGATTGTTGCAATCCACAGATCCCTAGGATTTGTTGCTCAGTTAAAGGCTCGATTTGGTTGAGTATTATCTGCATCAATTAAAATTTCGCAATCATGTGTTTCCTTATTTAACCATTTTATTTATTCATTTATTTTCTTCAAGTGGGTTATAAATATGATTTCGCATATTTATTCGCTACACACCAAATTAAAGGTCGAGGTGAAGTGAAAACGAGGGTAATATATAATATATATCAATGAAAATGACATTAGAAGATAGAGTAAAGAACCGTGCAATTCTCTCCATGATAACTACATGTTGTAGTAACGGACATTGGCTTTATTGGATTGACACCTAACTCTACCCAATACTAGAAACCTTCACAATTCCTATCGTCATTCATTGATCTCGATCTTCTTTTCCCTATGTTTTCTATACAATACGACCGACAAGTTACACCATGCAATAATAATGATCATAAAAATAATAATACATAGCATTATGCAACCTCGTGCACTCACTCTCATAATATCCCCCACATCATTTCGCTATTCTTAACATCCACATTAAGTTTGATTCACATGTATGCTTCCCTTGTCTTATGTTCCAACTTTTTCTTATTAAATGAATATATAGGTGTGGGTATGATGCTTCTTCTAATGGATAAATTCTTTTCCATGATAAAGTATACCTTTGTAACAAATATAATTACGGATAATGTATGAAAAGGGTAGGGTTAATTAATTAGGCTAGTTACCTTGATGAGCTCAGATGGGCGGAAACCTCCCATCCACATGAAGCAACGCTCGGCCGGAGTCTTCCACATGCCGGAAACAATATGGAAGACGTCAGTTTTTGCAACCATGCCTTTAAGGTTCATTACTACATCGTAGTGAGCTAAGCAGTTGTCGACGAAGTACTTCAGCTCATTCTCAGGTAGATGCTCCTGCACTGCCGCCCGAAGTTCACAAGTCAAACGGTGTTGCTCCTCCAGCCATCTCGCGTATTCCATGTCGAATACAGCGGCATCTATAAATGCGAATAACAATTGCTTATTATTAAAAGAAGAAGAAGAAGAAGAAAAAGGGAAAAAGGGTTTAAGATCTTAATCATAGTTGGCCAGTTGAAGAACCTGAGCTGACGTTGTTGATACCAATTGGAAGGCCTTGGTCTCCTCCTAGAACACCACCTCCACCAAAGAGCAGACCCTGTAAACACAAAAAAAAAAAAAAATGGGGATTGTAAACATAAATGGTAAAGAAAAAAAGGCATTGACTACTGAAGCGATGAGAAAACCTAGATAAGGACACTCACTTGAGCTCTGGCTCTTTGCAGTTCTTGTTCCAGCTGGGTGAGCCTTATTCTGCTTGACTCCAGTTGCTGGACATAAGCCTGAAATATTGAAAATCTTATGAATGTCGTGACGAATCCATGCGTTGAATTCCCTTGTGTGAGTAATTAGAATAAAGTATTAAAACCAATAATTTCAAGTGGAGACTGACCTTTTTCCGGAGCCTGCTTTTCCTGGCTGCCTCTCTATTTTGAGCAAGTCGCCTCAATGTCTATATAGAAATTGGTTATGGGATAACATTCATCATTGTGTTCGAGAAAGTAAAAGAAGCAGAAATGTAAACATATGCTATAAAAAGTGAACCCAAGCAAGTCACCTTAGGGTCTGGTGTCTTGGGTCCTTCCTGCTCAGAACTTGACGTCGTTGGACCTTTACGGTTGCCTTCGCGCTGCAATATCATGGGATCAGAGTTATTAAATATAACTTTCAGAACAACGGCTGTCCGGAATCTCAGTTTAGTTATAGTGAACATATCTATATAGAGGAAGACTTTGTTTCTTGATTTGAATATTGCAAAGTTTCTTTAATATAATATAATATTCTGGTACATATTCCTACTACTACCTTGACAGCTTTAGCAGGTTCAGAAGCAGATGGAGTAGCATCATTTCTTGCGTTGGCCAACTCCATGGACGGCTCTGATGGTCTCTTTGAACGACTAGTTGAAGGAGAAACTAAACCTGTGGTATTATTAGTCTACCAAATCCAAACAAACCCATTAAGGCATTATTTTTTATATAGGGTATCGCAAGAAAAGAAATAGCCGTACTTTGACATACTAACGGTTTAATGGTGAGATACCTTGGTCGATGATGGCTCTACGTGCATAGGCTGAGAAGGGAAAATGTTCAAAGTAGGAGGTCTCATCCCGGAACTCTCTGCAAACACGGGCATACAATTTATTACTAACAATAATTCCTGTTATAGGTTAATCGTACAAAAGAGGCAAAAGAGAGACATGACAAGAGAAGCATGGGGCATGAGTAGAAGGAGTGCAGAAATCTTCATGGAGTTGTAGCTCACTATGCCATCAAAACAGAAAAAGTCGGGAAGAAAGGGAATAAAAAGCAAAGACAATCCCATACCCTATTCGTACTATTTTTAGTACACGTAGAAATTGAAGGAGGAATTTATGATATGTTTGGGTTTGGCCACATGCCGTGGTCCAATCTCCCAACAATAAGAAACAAAATTGATTTCGAAAAGAATATGAGAGAGTAGTTTCATTTCTTGAAATTCTGAAGCAAAAAATATTTTTGTTCCATCTTTCCTCCTGCTGAGAAGATGTGGTCAAAGAAAGTACTAGCAGATTCAATCTGTTGAGCATGCTTTCTCTGTGACCCAAACAACACTTTCCGCGGAGAATCTCTGTAGCAGATACAAAGAGAAGCAGAAAAGAATGAATTTTTCTGAGAGAAGAGGAAGAAAGCTAACGTCTTTGGTCTTGAATAGTGGAGGGATCTTGTCCATCAAGATAAAGAAAAAGGGCCTGATCCAATTCTCCCAAGTCATAAGCTCCAGCATCTTTGCCACTGCTGACACCAAAAAGTACATGCAAAACCAAAATTGAGAACAGAAACTCAAATAAACGACGAGTATTTCAAAGCAACAAAAAGTTCTTAATTTTAGGCCTTCCAGAAAGAAGACTAAGAGTAAACCCAAATGGGTTTTTTTATGCTTTAATTTCTAGGTGGTAGGGAGATTACATCAAGTTCCCATGCATAGATGACGATGAAGAAGAAGATTGCATCATTCCGTAAGGAGTCTGTTGGTAGTGGTTGCCGTGGCGGTGATGTTCTTGTATTTGATGATGCTGTAGTTGTTGTTGGTGATGATGATGATTTAGATTCTGATGCTGCTGCTGTTGCTGTTGCTGTTCTAGTTGAGGTGAGTTGCTAATGACTTTATTGGTAGCCATGAGAGAACTATCTATGAACTTGGCTTCCACTTGGTCGTCTTCTAGCACTCCTCCTCTAACAGCACTTGGAAAACCCATTACCGACATAACCGCCTAATTTTTCCTTCTTTCACTACCATCTTTTTAGTTCGCACACACATATAAAGGAGAGGGAGTGAGAGAACATAAGGAGGAGGAGAAGGGGAAGAAGAAGGAAGAATGGAATTGAATGCAAGGAAATAAAAGACAAACCTCTTTTAGCTCTCTTCTCTATATTTATCTACAAGTTAAGACTGACTTTGTCCAAGACCAAAAACATTAGATAAAAAGTTTGTTCCTGAAAAATTAGATAACATGTTTCCGCTCTATGTCTCTCTCTCTCTTTCTCCTAAAAACCAGAGAAGACCTGAAGAAAACAGCCTCTGCTTTCATATTTGAAACCGCTCACGGGTTTCCTTGTCCAAGTTTCTTAGCGTGCTAAAATATGTAATGACCAAAATGCCCTTTTATGTCTTTTGGAGTTTTTTACTATTTGACATTTTCATGCAAACTTACACGTAGATAGCTGAGGCGGCTGCCTTCTACTGCCCTTGGCCGTTGTCATTTATAGTCTCGACCTTCGGTAGCTATTTCTAATCTATTCTCAATTTGTTCTTTTGAATAATGATTATAAAAGAAATTTATTTCTTCGAGCCACAAGTGCCTAGCTAGGACAGTTTCCTCGTGATCTTTTGTCAACTGTAAGAATTTCACTCCAAAACATCAAATCGGTTGCTTTGCTTTTCGCCATAAGTTTAGGGTTTTTGCTAGAAATAAAGAAAAAAAAAAGATAAATTACTGTTTAATTCACATTATTGATTACGTCTTACCATAAAATAAGAAGTAATATTTGATTTTTCAACCCACCTTTTGTATGTTCATCTTGAATTTGACAGTATTCAGTTCGTAATATAAATACACAGTGGTTGCATTTTCCTTTCGCAATCTCCTGATAATCAAATTCAAATACTACGAATCTGACGCTTCAAATAGATGTGATTGACCAAAATAAAACTTAAAATCAAAGGGTTAAAAATATCCCATTAATACATTCAAAAATATTTCAAGGAATCGATTGGTGTATGAAACAAATTTAGTACAAAGAGCAACTACAGTTCATAACATTAAATGGGGAGATAATGCACAAAGTCGGGATCAATCTGTATTTCCTATAAGATTCCATTTAATTGTAAACTCAACATACTTGTTATTCATTATATGATAATGTATTTACTCTGGACATTACACACTTTAACAAAGAAATATAAATAAATAAAAGTTTTCCTGGGGAAGACTGGAAACTAGTCCGATGGTTTTGGAAAGCATTCTCACTTCATTTGCTCATGCTCCCGATATATCAAGAGAAAAAGATGTAACTACCACGTCGATCTCCTAATAATTATAAATTATAGTCTTATTTCCTTTAATTATTGAATTACAATCTTGTCAGCAATTTCTACACGATCTAGACTATGACCAAGATGTATATATTGTACCTCTTAAACTAAAGGCCATTAAAAGAGTTGGTGAACCGTGATATGGCGGCCATTGAAATGAGGTGTGCAATCCAAAAACACAAGAGAAAAGGAGAAAATCCAATCTACAAAGAACAAAAATAGTAATTATTTCATGAACCTAATACAAAGAACGCCCACTCTATTTTTAAAGCAAAAATTATCTTTGGCTTGTATCCAGCCGAATGATTTAGTCTATACCCATGAATATGGTCTATAGCTACTCCTTAATGACGTAATGCAGAAATGCAGTACTTTAATCCATGCCTACAAAGAACTCAAAAGATATACGAAAACTTTTTTGATTGAAAATTAGGAAAAGGTTCTTCCATAATACAATAAAGAAATATTTATATAAGTTATAATGTCCTAGAACCTAATAATAAGGATTAAAACGTACTTGTAATCTTAATAAAAGTAAAACATAATAAATAAATAAATTCTCCAATCTAAAGTTCTGCGTCACTTAACAAACAAAACACACCAATAATTATTCAATCAACAAATACGTGATGGATCAACGAAATTAAGATAAGCTACGATGCAATGAAATGAACGACTAGGGTTATATACTGAAGTTAACACTTTGTACTAAAAGATCTATCTCGAGCTAGTTTTAATTTCTCTTTGTTAGGGTAAGCTCATAAACGAACAGTAGCCAATTTAATTATAAAAGCAGTAACTACTTGGTGGGTTTTGGCCGTTTCGATCAACGATATATATCATGAACATCTAGAAGTGTTGAAAGTGAAGACAGATTTAGTCAGCTTCAGTTAAAGTATGCATATGCATTACTTTGTAAAATTTTTCACCACTTGAATGTTTGAAATACTAATATTAGAAATTGGATTTTTTTTTTCAAAAAAAAGAAGAAGAAGGGGTGCCTACTGCCAAGCTGGGTCCTGAGTGAATACTTTGTAGCAACAAGAGCCAGCAATCTTCTTCGGGAAGAATGCTCCTTTGAACAGCCGTTACGAGCTTGAGGGGTAGAATTGGGAATGTGACATAATGAAGAGATTATATAATAGGCAGCTGTCGACCGGACAGTTCGAGCAGGACCGTTGACCAGGGAACACGTGTCACGTTAAAGGTTTGATTTGAGAGAGTGGGACCTACAGGTTAGATCCCGAGAGTTTAAAGCAATCAAAGAGGCTGAGAATGGGGAGAAGGTGTCATTGTCGGACTGATGAGTGGGACCCAGAGGAACCGGCCCCCATCTTTGCCGCGATTTTTTTTTTAACTCAACCACTCCCAAAATAAGAAGCCATTGTCTGCTAACCGCAAAGAAAAGGATAGAAATTATGATTTTTATCATTTTATTCTCCTATTACTGTCCTTCCTTTATCTTTTAAGCTTAAGCAACATAAAATGTATTATGAGATCGACTGATAATAATTATTAAATTGGGTTATTTAATCTGATCAAGTGGATCGGGTCAATTATTTAAAAATAATTATATATTTATAGTTTATATATAATTTATGTTAAGGATAAAATTAAATTTCTAAAAACTTTGTGTATATGTCCCGCTTAGTTTCTTCTTGCTATGTACATCGCAAACCATACTGTTATGTATATATGTTGCTGTTGCATATCAATTATAATTATTGCTTTTAATTTTAAAATAAGAAAATATTATTATTAGTCTATAACTAAAAAGATTAATGTTTTTGCACTTAACAAAAAAAGTGATAAATTGCTTTTCAACAAGTTGGCTATATATCAGGGGAGGGCACTTGGCTTTGATATCATTAGACCTCCGTTTTTCCTAGTAAGGACGATCATTACTTATGGTCTGTAGAAAGTTAGAACTACTACGACAATAAACTAACATGGATTTTTAATATACATCTTCTAGTTTCACCTAACACTTGCTCATTTGCCCCTTCACATTTCCAAACTCCATTCTGTTCAAACAACTCAACCATTTAGCATAATTTTCTATCCTTCATTTACCATATTTAATTTAATTTAGAGAAAAGTAAAATTATTCAAACAATCAACATATAATATAATAAAATTTTAAAAAAATTATCATGTATTTTAAGAATTGAACTTGACTTCAAATATGCTTTAAATATTAATCTACATACATTTAGTTTGGAATTAAGTGAAAGTACAATTAAAATGTTGAATGCTTTTAAATAAATTTTATTGACGTTGAATTAATTTCTTATGATTTTTTAAAGAGGAGTATCTTCGAAGAAAATAAGAAGTTTGAAATTAAACAAATACAGCTTATCAAGCATGCACGTTGTTAAATAAGTGAAAAAGCATGAGCAATGTTAGTTTTATTCGAACTTAAAACTTCAATATGACTATGAATATGTAAATAACTAATTTTCCTAATATTTGATTAAAATTATATATATTCATGTTTACTGTTAAAATAATTTGTATTTCTATTACATAGAACTATTTTAAACTATTAATCACATTCAATTGTTTCAATTTTCTATACAATGTAATTATTTAATAAGGGATTATTCTTATTTAATGATCAGTATAAAATTATAAAATGTTAATTAATATTATAATTTAAATTTAGTTGTAAAAATGTTACACTTACTAATTTGATATAAATTGTTTACAATAATTGATAGTGAACTATTTTAAATGAAATAAAATTAAAGACACCCCTATGATGCATAGTATAGAGTTTAATTATAATATAAATAGAATACTCCACTTATTTTTTATACCTTTCTTCCACCAAAATGTTCAGCTCATGCTGATTCTAAAGATTGGCTATAAATAATTAAGGTGGTCTCTTGTATGTCAATACATTGATATTCTAACGCGTTATAAACGTTAATCGGTTACCAAGGATTTCTTAAATACATATACAGTCATTATCAAGGATATACGTATAAACAGAAGTGTAGGATATGAATTTGTGTTTAATTTATACTTGTTTCTCCTTCCCCTATCCTACTTTAATCTTCGTCCTGTGAAAAACAATCTCATATGCGTACAGATATGTGGAAACAAAACAAAAAAAAAACAGATTGTTTAGGTTAGCTATATCCCAAAACATACAAAAAGTGGAGATTAATATTTATATTGTTAATGCCTTTCAAGTAGCTAGGATTTCCACCCACTCTTATCAAAGGCGGAGTCCATGCCAAATATAAACTTGATTTCAGTTCTAAAAGGGCCCGTGATTTGCTCCTTGGCTTCAAGTTCAATTTTTGCTTATGCTGAAGCACATTTTCTCTTCCTTTTCTTTTTTTCATTTTCGGTCATTTCTTGACCAAAACGAACATATAGCATATGACTCTCTATCAGTCTATCTTAATTTTCTTCAATAGGAATGGGAGATTCCTTTCAAAATTGGAATAAAAAACAAAGATGGTTTCTGCTTCTTGTTTTTGATAATCAAATGTGGTATTCAAAACCTAACAACAGGAGTAATGATACATTATTCACGTTTGTGTATGCACTGTCAATATAAAACTTTGGGATCACCCTCAATTACAAGTTTTCAGACTAAATAATGTTGCCAATTGATATGGTCTTAAATAGCGCAATTTCCATGCATGTAACTTGGCAGGAGAAACTTGGTGCCTAAATATATTCATATCATCTAAATATTTCTGCAGGTTTTCACCGCATCAGGTTTCTTCTTATAAAATGAACTTCAAACCTAAGAAGAATGACATATAGGAAGAAATTTGATCCAGTAATTCGCTGAGGTGGAGCAAACATGTAATGGTCTTTACTTGGTTTAGACTTTTTGGACTCATTAAGTTGCAATTCATGCATGACTTAGCTTGCTCAACACCAGAATTTGGATGATTTCATCTATACTCTCGTTAGCTATGACACCTTGGTTCGTATTTTATTTGCGTAACTTACTTGGAAGTTTTCACCAACGTAACTTTTACCTCATGGCGTCGGTTTCTTGTTAATCTGTCTTACAGCATGATGCTTAGCAAAATTCTAGAATATATCATTGTTCAATACGGGCACCAATCGGCATCATATATCATAAGCGTGCTCACAACTTTAGATTTGGTTTTAGTTCCTGTTTTGTCTTCGTCTTGCGCAAGAGAATACAAGATCTTCATAAGCAGATCCCGAGTAGTATAAGCTTTAATTATTCATCCAACAATAACAAACTTATGCTGAGAGATTTTGAACCTGATAGAAATGTGTCATAATTTATTTAGACATTAAAGCAGTTCTTGTCTGATTATTTGAAGTACATGTATGATATGATCTGCTTATAATGACAATGATTAACAACACATATGATCATATTTAATGAAACCTGTCTGTTTTCCAAAAATTTTATATTCTTCAGTTTCAACCATCCTACTCTTCGACGCAACCCCATTGTCAGTATTTATTTGGTTGACTTTTGAAATAAAACATTTGGTCAACTAAGCCTACCTTATGATCCAAGTTTGCATAACTCCATAGTTTAATACAATAGCTCGTAGAGATAAACTTTATAACTACTAGACAATATATAGTTGCAGGCATGCAAATTGTTGGGTTAAGATAATGATAATTAATTACTGCAAAAGTCAATTAGAATAATATTTTCATGAAAATTTGCAACCGATCCTGAGACATTCAAACCACGATATATTTATGTACGAATGTGTGTAAGTATACTAGCAAGTACATCCCTAACATTTGTAGTTTATACGTATGGATTTTTTTTTAATTTACATTGTTTTGGGATATTTTGTGAAATAGTTTATTGTCACGTCTTCGTAACGATTAAGTTGTTTAACAATAGGGTGTCCAATGATATAAGGTATGCCTAGTCCTGCATTCCTTTTAATGGGGAATGTTCTTCTAATAAGGATTTACAATCCTAATAAATTACAACCAACGGCCATTAAAAACAACTAATTGAGGGATGTGCTGGCGTAATTGTTCATGTATACAAACCTACTTTTTCCAGTTCACCTAATTTTGCCCATGTGAGTTTGCTAGCTACTTCCAGTATTCTTATGATTAAAGACCATCTTCAATAGGTTTGGTAAGTCTGGCTCATTTTCCATGTTAATTAATATACTGCCTTCCACTATATCCTTGAAATTTGAAGGATTTAGAAGAAATCAATCAAACGTCAAATAATGTAATATTTCTGAAAAACAAAATAAAAAAGGGTCTAGATTTTCTTGGCCTGAAGTTTCAAGGTATGGGAAGCCAAAGCATCCAAATACCAAATTGTATTTTGTACGGTCGTATGTCAGCCAAAAGTGGCAAAAGGGTTTGGCATGAATACTTCACGGGGCATCTTATCAAATTCTTGGGAGGGTTTATTAATAATATGGATCTGGATAAGGAACTGTAATGATGAAGACAATGATTTTGCTATAAATAGTATGCCGTCCACACTTTTTCTGATAGTATGAATCCTTAATTTCAGGAAGTGGAGTTGTACTGGTAGCGCCAATAGAGCTAGGGCATTAATAGTTGTACAACTATCTATTTGTATATATATCATCAACGCTCCACTTGTTTTTTCATGTTTTCTAAAATTAGCATACATACGGATCTTGTGGAGGAACTCTTTTCTAGGTTAATTTCTGATTCAGCTACATGAAGGGGTTAGGTTTGATGCCCTCCTCTCTGTTTCGGCTTTGGCCACAATCTCCCGTAGTGCCTTCCATTCCATTATTTCCTTCCAAGCCTCCTCGGTGATTGCTCTCTCTAAAAAAGCGACATCACTAAAATTTTGCTTACTTATCTAGTTCTTGGACCTATGATTTGGCACAGGGATAACAAACTACAACATGTTAGAAAATTGAACAATTCAATTTTTAAAATATTTTTATTAGCATTTTATGATAAATACTGATATTTAAAAAGGTTCGTTTACATTAACATAATTATTGAATTTTATGTTATGAACATATTGACTGTTATGTATTTAAAATATGGTAAATTTTTTAATGTTTAAAAATTATAAAAAAAGAAAATGCCACGTACCTTTTTAAATGTCAATGTTTCTTCAATTACATCAACGAAATATTAACTAACTTAACATTTTAAATTGAATCATTCTATTTTTTAAAGTTTAAACACTTAAACTTAAAATTTTATATAGCAAATTAAAAATAAAAAATAATTTACCATCCCTTTAGCATAAGCGGTTAGAAATACCAAATTATTTCTAATCTCAAAAATCTAACGACAATTAATTAACACCCACAACTTCCAATAAAAAGAAAGCATTAAGTTTAACTCCAAACATTTTTAGCTTTAATCAAGTGGGCTGGGCTTCTAGATTAGTTTGGGCCTATTTTGAGTTGACTTTCTCTAGTATACATCCTAAAATTAATTAATGCACAAAAGACCAAAAGAACCATAAGGAGGTAAAACTGTAAGCTACAAAACCATTAATACTGAAAAAGGGAAAAGGAATTGACTTACAATCATACTGATGGGATAGGCTGAAATTAAATGAAATTGATTAAATAAGTAATATTGAGGAACCAATACAATTATAAATACATCACTAATGCAATATGTACTAATAACCAGATCCAAGGAAGTCGCATATTATTATTTCTTATCCACTGGCCTTCCAATTTCATACGAATATAGTAAGTGAATCACAATAAGTTAGAACTATCTACGCCTACGATTTCATCACGTCAAGCCAATCTTATGAATACCATTTGGTACAAAATTGAGTTATGATACAACAATACTATATTGATATCGGTCAATATTGAGTACTATTTCAAGCAATTTTTTAAATTTATTAAATAATCTCTAAATTTTTTAAAAATTGAAAAATAATCTATTGACTTATAATTTTATATCAACTCTGTATTCAAAAATTATAATAATAAAAAATTAAAATAATAACAATTTATTTATTTTGTAACATTAATTTTAAAATATTTCACATATAAATCATATCTACAATTAATATGAAAAAACATAATCATAATATAAATATAAAATTAAGAATAATATAAAGTATTTAAAATATATCAATTTCATCATATAATAAATAATAACTGCATTAAAACATCAAATAAAATGAACAGTAAATATTCTTAACTCTCTAACTATTACAATTTAGAACAAGTGTTCGTGATGAGAGAACAACCAAGTAGAAGTGAAACCTAAAATAAAAGCTTGATATATATAGAATTTAATATATATAGTAAATATAAGTAAAATTATAAGAAGAGGATAAACAAAAAAACTTAGAATTTCATTCAATCGACTATAGAGGATACTCGCTATAATTGCACTTACCCCAATTATCATTTGGTACAAAATTCTTATTATTGAGAGGAATTTTATCATTATTATCATTTAAATTCAATGTACAAATGACATGTCAATGCTTTCTCTTTTAAGATTATCTTTCAAGTCAATCACAACTACCAACTCATTTCTTATAAACTCAATCTACCAAAAGATCAATATTATCAATGTAAATTGGATATACTAAACTACTTGCTTTATTAAGAGTCCTACTAAACAATACAATTTAATTATTGAAAAATTATAAGAAATTATATCCAAACTAATAATGATAATAACATACATTTCCTAAAGTTTTAAATTGTAATGAATAAAGACCAAATTATTCAATCTCTTATGCTCTAATATATTCCTTTTTTTGGAATAAATGAATTCAAATGTGTTCCAATTCCTTTCACAGGTTGTTACACTCATATATTAACTTAGAATTCGAATTGCAAACCTTTACAATTCTAAAATACTAGTTTCAAATTAATCTCACCAAGAAATTATAAGTCGTAAGATAAAAAAGTAGCATATAAACAAAATAAAGTGATAACTAATTTTTATCAAGTAACAAAAGTGAAAAAAATATATATATACCTGGGGAAAATTTTGCTCTTTGTCGAATAGCAATTGATATTCCAAAATCTCCAAAAGACTGCTTATAAAGCTCTATTTGTGAGCCCAGGAGATCTTGCATCATCTCATTAGTAACAACTATTGTAATACTTGATAACATTTCCCTATTAACTTCAACTTTATTTATAAAACTTGGTCTGAAATAGACATTAGAATTAAAAAAATGCCCCAGCTACAAACAACAGAGTGTAAAGATGCTTTTCCCATCTATCATTGATGACTGCAAGATAAGGTGTGTATAAAAATGGTCTATTTTTCACATTACCCTCGATTGCTTCCTTCACCCTCTCTATGACATTAAAAAACTCATTATTGTATTTTCATCACTATCAGCCAAACAAGAGCATCCTCTCAAAGACTCACAAACTCGGATAACAAATTAGCACTGGACCAAAATTCAATATCTTTAAGTATAGTTCTAGAAACCTCTAATCTAGCTAGTATTAGACCTGACATGCTGAAATGCAACTCATTTATTGTAAGACCCCAAAATATACCCTAGTTGAAATAATACATGTTGGTTTTCGAATTTATGGTATGTAATATGATAGACACAATATGAATGATATGTTATGTACTGTTTGTTTGCTTGAGATTTTATGAATGCACGTATGTTATGTTTCGTGTGTTTTGGATTTGGTTTCGATTCAATATTATCTGTTTATACTGTTTTGTATGACATTCATATATCCTTCCAGGGGGTATGTGGGTGTTGTTACAATTTTTGGTATCAGAGCATGGTTTAGACGATTCTGGTTTAACCAGCACTTAGCTATTGTTTCTATTGAGTGTACAAGTTATATTTTGGCCTAATGTGGTATCCCATGTTTTGACGAAGTTGTTGAGAGCAATCAATCGAAACAAACTCGTCCAGAAATACTTGGACCCTCGGGTGTCAATCGAGGTGAGGCTAGGATACCACCTCCTCCTCTAGCTCAAGGAGAGGCTTTGATTACGTTGTCCCAAGATATGATGACTTTGCTACTTCGGATGACTGCACCTAAGGCTCCCATTAATCATCTGAGTAAATATGGAAAAATTTATTGGGGCATCTCTGGAGGAATCTAAAAGGGCTGAATTTTGGATTGAGAAGGTGAAGAGGGTACTAGATGAGATCAGTTGTCCAGCTGAGCAGATGGTGCACTGTGTTGTCTCCCTTTTGCAAGAAGCAGCTTATGAATGGTGGACATTCGTTTTGAGGAGTCCTCAACTGCCAGTACCTCTGACTTGGGATTTGTTTGCCCAAGATTAAAGCTAAGTATGTGAGGGAGGCTTACAGAAAGGATAAATGGAAGCAATTTCTGAACTTGAAGCAGAGAAACTTATCAATTGTTGAGTATGATTAGGAGTTTAACCGACTCAGTAAGTATGCCTCTGAATCTGTGCTTACTGAGGAGTTCCGATGTTACCAGTTTGAGTATGGATTGCATGATTTCATCAAGGAGCATCTGACAGTAATTACTCTGTTGCAACAAGTGACGTATCATCAACTAGTACAGGCTATAGTGAAAATTGAGAGATAGGAGATGGTTAGGAGGGAAAGGAGTTAAAGAAGGGGTTTTGGTAGAGGAGGCCAGTCCTCGGAGAAACGGAGTCGAGAAGGTACTACTTTTGCATCGGAAAATACTCAGAGATCTGTGACATGGGGAAGGCGACAAAACTTTCCCTCTTTGGCTGTTTCTAGAAGGGGGTCATCTGGAGGTCGAGGTTTTGAACCTCCGGAGTGCCCTGATTGTTTTGTACATCAATTGGGTGTTTGTAGAAGGGCTACAAGAGCCTGTTTTCACTGTGGTAGTACTGAGCATAAGATAGCCAGTTGCCCTCTCAACCAGGCTCAGACATCACAAGCCAGTCGAGAGGTCTTTCATGCATCTGCTGGGAACAGAGGACATGGAAGAGGTCGAGGAGGATCTGGGAAGAATAGACTGAATCGAAGTAACCAATCAAAAATAGTAGATCGACTAGTTGTGCCTACCACTTCGGCTCGAGCTTATGCACTGAAAGCTGGTGAAGACCAGGATGTACCAGATGTTATTGCTGGTATGGTTTTTCTCTTTGATTATGAAATGTATGCATTAATTGATCCTAGATCTTCACATTCATATATCTGTGTTGGAGAAGTGTTTGATAAGGAGATGCTTATAGATC
>JAOSBK010000005.1:36782160-36793256 GCA_027568895.1 Erythroxylum shatona | reverse complement strand
AATGAGATATTGAAGTGCTATTTACCTTACTTTGTTCTGCTTGTTGAATTTGATTTATGCTGATTGTGTTCTGAATTTTAGATAATGATTGTCCGAGGCATTTGATGCATGTTTATATCATTAGAAGTGCTACTTGCATGTGAATATGATTGACTACTTACTTTGCACATGAAATGTTTGAAATGACTATGTCTTGTTTTAAAATTGTTGAGTCCTAGTTGTGAGTAAATAGGCATGCCTAGAAGGGTCTACAGCTGCTTCTGTGACACTTCAGTGTCTTCTATTAATGATTTGGTGTCTTCTGTTATTGACACTTTAGAGTCGAGACTTCGGTCTCTTCTAGAAACTTCGGTGTTGAGACTTCGGTCTCTTCTGTATAAGTCCTGTTACCCACTTCTATAAATTGATTTAGTAGTCATCTGATTTTGTATTCTTATATCTGTTTGATTATGATATAAACCAAATTGTATTTTAATTTTGAAGGGTTTATACCCTCTTATGATATTTAGTTATGATAATTATAAAAATCTGTTCTGAAATGCATTATGTATGATTTAATGTTAGGCAATCTTTTAATGCATGCTTATGTTATTGCATGATTATGTACGATGAGTTGTCACTTCTGTATAGATTAGTTATTACTCACTAAGTTATATGCTTAGCACGGTGGATTTTCCCCGTGTAGGTTCAGAGAGAGGATTATTAAAGACTGGGACAAGTCAACCACAATGGCCAATGGAGTCTAAGTCTTGTTTTGAGAAAAATGTATTCTGAATTTGTTTTGGGCTTGTACCTTACGTATATGACTTTTGAATTTGTTTGAAGGTTTGTAATAACCTTAATACATGTTGGTCTTCGAATTTATGGTATGAAATATGATAGACATAATATGAATGATATGTTATGTACTGTTTGTTTGCTTGAGATTTTGGGAATGCACGTATGTTATGTTTCGTGTGTTTTGGATTTGGTTTCTGTTCGATATTATCTATTTATACTATTTTGTGTGGCATTCATATATCCTTCCAGGGGGTATATGGGTGTTACATTTATAACTTGTAAACATTGTCTCAACTCTTTCTTCATCATAGTACAATACTCAAGTGATAAGAAATTAGTTGCAAATTTTGTAACAACAAGATGGCATAAATTCCTACCATTGATAAAATCTTTTTTCATTAAATTCAAGACTCATGTACAATTATAGGTGAACCTGGTCACCTTTTTTACTTTCTGCACAGTCTTATCAATATTAGGAAAATACCTAACATCTTCTATATTTTTTAACATTAATTCAATGCAATATATAGCATAAAAAGTCCAAAAAAAAGAATTATACTTGCTTTGTAATCCTCTTCCCATCGCGTTATAAGCAGAATCATTGTCAGTAATGAACTGAACAATATTTTCTGGTCTTGTTTTATTCATAAATTCATTAAATATTTCAAATTAACTATTAGAATTTCTAACTAGGCTAGATGCATCAATAGAATTAAAAAAATATTGAGCTCTTTGCATAATAAACTAAAAAATTAATAATAAGCTCATATTTCCTATTTGTCCAAGTATCATACATGATTGAATACTCATAAGTAGCCCAATCCATTCTTTTTTCTTCCAAATAACTTTTAATTTCAGAAACTAAACAATTCAAAAGTTTATCTCTGTAATCATCAATAGAAAGAGCTTTGTATCTTGAACCGTAAGAGACTATAACATCCACTATAGGCTTATAATAGTAAGATTAGGAAGCATTAAATGCTGCACTTATATCATACCACCATCTAGCTATTGTCATATCTGCATTGTGAGTCATTTCTCTTGATAGGATGGCATTATGAATTGAAGGCTAAGCTCTAGGAATTATTCATGGTGCAAAAAAATTTGTCATCTACCTTCTCTTTTTCCTAACATCAGAACCAGATATAACATTCATTTCTTACTGGGAAGGAACATTACCAATGTCACTACCATCTTCAACATTGCCATTATCATCATGAACACCAAAAAGAACTTCCACTATCAATTTCATAATTAAATCTCTGCCTTCTATCTTTCTCGTGTTGATATTCTTCAAGTAAAGTTTTCATTTGTCACTTTATATCAGGACTTACTTTTTTATAGGATTCCACATCTCCTTCAACTTTAGTTAAACGCTTCTTTAATTGGGTGATTCTCCATCTTTCAAATGCTTATTACAAAATAAGTAAATAGTATGAGCCCAAGCTTGATCATTTTATCTTCCTAAAATGGTTAAATATTCAAGAGTACTTGAACTTTCTTCCATTTATTTGTAAAAATAAATGATGACATATATCAAAATAAAGAATACATAATTTCATTATCAACTACTATAACCAAATATGTATTCTTTAACTCAAAAGTGCAAACTAACACAATTACACAATATGCATGTCTATCTTATATAATATAACTCATCGTGTATGATTACATCATAAACAATTCAATTTTATCCAAAACAATTCACCAATAAGTCAAAAACCAACAATTCAAGTATTCAACATACACAATTACATAATACACATATCTATCTTATATAATATAACTCATTTTGTATAATTACATCATACACAATTCAATTTATTCCAACACAATTCATCGATAAGTCAAAAACCAACAATTCAAGTATTCAACATACACTTAAAAAAAAGTATTCAACATACACAATTACACAATATGCATGTCTATCTTATATAATATAATTCATTTTGTATGATAGCGTTATACATAATTCAATTTATTCCAACACAATTCACCAATAAGTCAAAAACTAACAATTCAAGTATTCAACATACATAATTATACAATACGTATGTCACAATTCAATTTCTTCCAACACAATTCAATTTTATCCAACATAATTTACCAATAAATTAAAAACTAACAATTCAAGTATTCAATATACACAATTACACAATAAGCATGTCCATCTTATATAACTCATTTTGTATGATTACATTATACACAATTCAATTGCATTCAACACAGTTCACCATAAATCAAAAACTAACAATTCAAGTATTCAACATACATAATAACACAATAAACTTAATAGTCATCAACTTGAATATGTTTGAAGACAAATATAAAAATTACATGTATGAAGTTAATTGAACTTAATAAATAAAGAATTTTTTTTGCTTCATTATGTATGACTTAAATATGGCATTAGTTTATATAGATGATATTTTGATATTTTCATCTTCGACGAAAAAACATCTTTAACGTACTAAGAAATTCATTTACATTATCAAAAACAATGGTCTAGTAGTATCAAAAGTCAAAATTTAACCTTTTTCTACAAAAAAAAGATTTTTAGGACATTATATTCAACAAGCTATATTAACATTTATGAAAAGAACTTTCAAATTCCAGAGGAGATTTCTTGTTCAATTTATAAACAAAAAATGATTTCAAAAATTTTTAGGAAGCCTAACTTGTATTATGAAATAGATTATGTAAACTATTATATGATATGTTAAAACTAAACATGTTCATTGGACATAAAAACATAGCAAAAAAGCCAAACAAATAGAAAATAAACATTAGGGCATTCACCTTAAAGTGTAATTTTGATATATATTAATATAATTAAGGTTTCACCTTTTAGTTTGTTTCAATTGTAGCAATGTACATTGAATGAAGTTTGTGTAGTATAGTATAAAAACATTACATTAGGACATTGATTGAGTCCTTCTATTGCAAGTGAATCGATACAATATTTACAATAAACAAATTGTTTTTCACCTCTAATTGCAAATCCAAGAACTAATTTGGTTAAATATGTTTGGCCATTCTTTACTAGTTTCATTACAGTAATTGGTTAACATCATCATATGAAGAAAACTTTTACATTTCATTTTAATAGATTAAGAAATTACTTATATTACAGTTGGATTTAACCATTATCAAATATTTCTATTTTTCAATATTCTCAACAATTCCAATAATTTTAACACAACACATTGAGCACAATCATTCACAATTCAATTCCAACCATTTACAAATGCAATTCAAGAGTAAAAAAAACTATTGAAAACACACCCCAAAAAAATCACAATTTCAAATTGGTTCGGTGGGTCGAGGCGGGTCAAAAACTAGATTTGAAAAATCTGATTTCATTTTCAAGTTGAGCAGTGATAGCAATGGTGAACTAGTGAAGGAGAGCAGCTGAGGAAGAGGGAGAGGTGGAGAGTAATAGGCGAAGAAGGCTCAATGTATAGGTGGAGAATAAACCAGTAGGCGGGGAGATGCGATGGAGAGGGGTGTTGGTATCGTGTTGGCGACCGAAGGATAGCAACAACAATGAGAGTGATGAGTGAGAACGGTGACAGGAAGAGAGAAAAAACCGATAGTGAGAGTTGATAGGTGAGACAGTAGGGCAGAGGTTGGTTTTGTTAATTTTCTTTTTTGCAATTTAGTCCTTGGATTTGTCAAAATTTACGTTATTGACTAGTATTTGATAGGTATTTTAAATATCGGTTCGTAATGGGTAGTATCAGGTGAAACTTCCTGTACTGGTTTGTACCCAAGGTTGATGCCAAAGTTGGATATTTTGTCTCGTTTTTTAGCTGGTATGATACTTTCAGGCTGATGTCGACTGATACGAAATGATATTAAGATCATTGGGTCAGGCCCACTTCATAGAAGTCGAGAGAAGAAACGGTAGCTGCACAATGGTTAACCAAGCTTGCTGGTCGATACATTTATGGCTGAATTGAACCAAAGTCCTCCTACCTTAATTATAAAATGAAAAAGATTTACTGAAATTAAAGATGCAACTTATAGTCTCCAATCCTTATGTTAATGGAACAATCCCAATGTTCAATCATATTTCCAATCCAGATTATTCTGGCTGTGGGCTTGAAATTCTTTGTTTAGAAAAAATGAGATGATTTTGGGGATTCCGTTGAAATATCCCATCTCATTATATTATTTTCTCACGGCAATTGCAGAGATAAGTAAAAGAGACGTAATTGGCATATATAATTATATTCTCAGTTGAAAAGGCAAAAGGGTAATGAACTGAAAGGGATACAGGAACTACACCTGAAAAAGACTTGGAGTTGTAGATAGCGACTCGGATCGAAGGAATAGAATAAGGTGATGCTTTATGTATATAAATATATATAGGATTTGGTTGTTGAATCCAACAAACCGCACCCACCTCCCACCTTCCACCTTCCACCTTCCACCTTTCACACTTCACATTCTTTTAATAATAATAATAACAAAATGGCATTCCTTTGTTGAGTATTTCGTTTCCAGTTCCTCCTAACACTACTCCGTCTCCCTCTCCTTGATTTTCAGCTTGCTGTAATTAACTTTAGTTAAAAGAATTACAATAACTAAACAAAGGAGACCTTATTTAAACTGTAATATATACTTATATAATTCCCGACCAAACTCTTTGTGGTGCCCACCACCGTTACGTACGACCTTTTATCTATGCCAATGCCAATGCCAATGCCAAACAACGAATTGGAGATGAGTTAAGGTACGCTCACAGATTCAACTCAATTCAAGAGATCCTCCTAATTAAACCAGGATATCAAAACAAAACAAAGGAAAAGCACGAGCTACAATTCCGCCTCTCTGCACTCTGTTATTTACTTCATCTCTCTCTTTCTAAATTTTTTCGTCTCTATTCTCTTCTTTTAACAATAACTAGGCGCATGTAAATGTAAGTTGGGTCTAGGGTTTATCAAAAAACCCAGCTTCAGGACATTTCTGTTTTTTCTCTAAGGTAACACCCAATCTCGTTTATCATGCGTATGGCAGCTTTTTCGTCTTTGAGAAAGTTGACGCAAGTCATATGAGTTTTTGTTTTTGAAATGGGAAAAGAAACTGAAGACAAGTATAATGGTGAACGAACAATCTGAGTTATGTGTATTCTTCACGTTCACCTTTTATTCGTCGATATGTGCATTTCGTGCATTTTTGAAGGAAAGACGGCGTTATTATTTGTTATCAGCTTTTGGGTCTAAGCTTGTTTGATGGTATCCTTTTTCTATCGTTGGATTGAGATGTGATTTATACCTGTTCTTTTCAAAGGTTCGACAGCCCAGATCTGAAGCTTAGGAGATTTTCAAAGTTAGGCAATTCAAGTTTCGAAAGGGTTTAACGTTGCAATGGTTGCTTTTATTGACAGTGTCGTTTTGAGTTATTTGTTTTTTTAACCACTTCCTTTCTCTCTCATGTTTATCCATTAAGATTACCGTTACTTCTTTGAATGTTTTTGAATTACTGCCCTCGTTATCAGTTAGCTCAGTTTGCCAGTAGTAACAGCTAACTGGGAAATCTGTTACTATCTTCCAGGGCAATCTGTTTGAAAATCTCCAACAACGCTCTCCATTGAAAGTGGTTTTGGCTTTGTTCTCAAAATACTAGACTTTTCGGCTTCTACTTGAACAAGTTTTCGCATTTGCGGAGCGTTGTCACGAACCACTATGATGCAGAGGGGGCCTCCGCCAGAGGAATTTCTGTTGAAGGAGACCAATCCCCATCTTGGGGGTGGGAAGGTGACTGGTGACAAACTCACCAGCACTTATGACCTCGTCGAACAGATGCAGTATCTTTATATCCGGGTAGTTAAGGCCAAGGACTTACCAGGGAAAGATGTCACTGGTAGTCTCGATCCTTATGTGGAAGTTAAGCTTGGAAATTATAAGGGTACTACCCGGCATTTTGAGAAGAATAGCAACCCCGAGTGGAACCAGGTATTTGCATTCTCAAAGGATCGGCTTCAAGCCTCGGTTCTTGAGGTTACAGTCAAGGATAAGGATTTTGTCAAGGATGATTTTGTTGGCCGGGTTTTGTTTGATTTGAACGAGGTACCGAAAAGGTTTCCACCAGATAGTCCACTGGCACCACAATGGTATAGGTTGGAGAATAGGAAAGGAGAGAAAGTTAAGGGGGAGTTGATGTTAGCTGTCTGGATGGGAACACAGGCAGATGAATCTTTTCCAGAAGCTTGGCATTCGGATGCCGCTGCTGTCAGTGGGATGGATGGTCTTGCCAATATTCGGTCAAAGGTGTATCTCTCCCCAAAACTGTGGTATTTGAGGGTCAACATAATTGAAGCCCAGGATTTGCAGGCAAATATTCAGGGTAGGTATCCAGAAGTTTTTGTGAAGGTTATTCTGGGCAATCAATCCTTGAGAACAAGAATTTCTCCAAACAGGACTGTTAATCCTATGTGGAACGAAGATCTTATGTTTGTAGCTGCAGAACCATTTGAGGAACCCTTGATTTTCAGCGTAGAAGATAGGGTAGCACCCAACAAGGATGAAGTTCTAGGGAGATGTGCAATTCCTTTGCAGTATGTTGACAGGAGGTTCGACCATAAACCTGTCAATACTAGGTGGTTTAACCTGGAGAAGCATGTGGTTGTGGAGGGGGAGAAGAAGAAGGAAACCAAGTTTGCCAGCCGGATTCACACAAGAATCTGTTTAGAGGGTGGCTATCATGTTCTGGACGAATCAACACACTATAGTAGTGATCTTCGGCCCACAGCAAAACAGTTGTGGAAGCAGAGCATAGGTGTACTGGAGCTGGGTATTCTTAACGCTCAAGGATTGATGCCAATGAAGACAAAGGATGGTCGGGAAACAACAGATGCTTACTGTGTGGCAAAATATGGGCAAAAGTGGGTACGGACAAGGACAATCATAGACAGTTTCACACCCAAATGGAACGAGCAATATACCTGGGAAGTATTTGATCCTTGTACTGTCATAACAGTTGGGGTCTTTGACAATTGTCATTTACATGGAGGGGACAAGGGTGGAGGTTGGAAGGATTCGAGGATTGGGAAGGTACGGGTTCGTCTTTCCACTCTTGAAACTGATCGGGTTTACACGCATTCGTATCCACTTTTGGTCCTACATCCCAATGGCGTCAAAAAGATGGGAGAGATCCACTTGGCAGTCCGTTTCACATGTTCTTCCTTGCTCAATATGATGCACATGTACGCACACCCTTTGCTACCAAAGATGCATTATCTCCATCCACTTACTGTTACTCAGCTTGACAGTTTGAGGCACCAAGCCACCCAGATTGTGTCAATGAGGCTAAGTCGAGCGGAGCCACCATTACGAAAGGAGATTGTGGAATATATGTTGGACGTTGGATCACATATGTGGAGTATGAGGAGAAGCAAAGCGAACTTTTTTAGGATCATGGGGGTTTTGAGTGGATTAATTGCTGCAGGCAAATGGTTTGATCAAATATGCAACTGGAAAAATCCCATTACTACAGTTTTGATCCACATATTGTTTATAATACTAGTCCTCTACCCAGAGCTTATTTTACCTACAATTTTCCTCTATCTCTTCCTCATTGGTGTATGGTATTACCGATGGAGGCCAAGGCACCCTCCTTACATGGACCCTCAACTGTCTCATGCGAAGTCAGCTCATCCTGATGAATTGGACGAAGAGTTTGATACGTTTCCAACTTCTCGTCCTTCTGACATGGTGAGAATGAGATATGATCGCTTGAGAAGCATTGGTGGGAGAATTCAGACTGTGGTTGGTGATTTAGCTACTCAAGGGGAGAGGCTTCAATCTTTGCTGAGCTGGCGAGACCCAAGAGCCACAGCACTTTTTGTGACTTTCTGCTTGGTAGCTGCCGTTGTTTTGTATCTCACTCCCTTCCAAGTTGTGGCACTTATTACTGGATTTTATGTCCTAAGGCATCCAAGGTTTCGCCACAAGCTTCCTTCGGTTCCACTCAATTTCTTCCGACGGTTGCCAGCAAGAGCTGATTCCATGCTGTGAGTAAATCCAGAAAGCTGCATTTGGCCTTCAATTCCAAGAGAAGAAAATGCTGACAGGGGGACATGCTTGTTTACTTTCGGGGATTGCTGGATCAAACATGATTTTAGATTTATTGGTCATCTAAGTTACCTAATGCAATTTTTGTTTTGAATGATAAATTAATTGTTTAGTGGTCAACTTTGTAGCTTGCAATTGGAATTTTTAACCTTTCATTCCTTTGGACTGTTGTTGATGCATCGCTATGAAGCCGACGTGCATAACCATTTAATTCTTAATCTAATAAAAAATTCTTATTTGCGTGCTTTTTAAGAAATTCCTATTAATCATTTAGGCTGAGATTTTGGAAATGGGAAGAGAGGACACCAACTTCTTCTTGGTCCTTGAATCTCATTTCATAACCCAACCTTTCGACAGCTTACCCAACATCCTCCGTGATTTGACATTGGAGCCATCCCCGAGGACTACGATGAGAGTTCAAGTCTCCAGTGAAGACGTGGTCCTCGGGTATTGGTGTGATTTTGACTTGAATGATTCTGACGTATAATCCTAAACCTTTAAAGTTGACTTCTCATAAAATGTTTGGTAAGAAAAATTTGTCAAACTGAATTACTTTATTTTATAAATATATAATTACATATTACATATTCATATTGAAGTTTTATTTTTATACAAAGATTTTATGTTGTAAAAGAATTTATAAGCAAAGGTTTAGGATTATCTTCAATTGGCATTCTTTAATTGTTAATTTTCATATTGTATTTGCAAATCTTGACTGTAAAAGATGACCGGACAATGACAGTTCGACGGATGGCAATTGTATTACGCACTTGAAAGACCCGACCCAATCTTATTCGCTGTACACAATTATTTTGTCGCATTTAGAATTTGAAATTTAAGGCCAGTTTGATTCTAATAAGTTTTAATGCATTTTGTCACATTTAGGTTATTAGTAAATCTCAATCTAAATAAATGAATTGAAAAAAATAAATATAATTATATTAAAGAAAAGCCATCTCTAGTACTCACGTTGACATATCTATATGTCAAATAAGATTTCATATTTATATTAGATAAAATTTAGTAATTAATATGCCTCAAAATTTAATTTAAAAAGTCAAACTTATAATTTAGTTAATTATTTCAATATATTCTAATTGGCTATTTAATGTAATAGTTATTTACAAACTTTTGAATTTCTAAACAAGTTTATATAAATTTCTTAGACTGAAAAAACTTAACACATTTATTATTTATTGTTGTTATAACCTTTCGCTTTCCTTTCGTTACTTTTATAAATTAAGTCTTCAAACTTTGCCTTCGTTTTTAAATATTCATTTTATAAAAGGCATTTGACATTAGGTAGCTATTTGTTTTCCTTCTCTATAATTGAAAATTTTATGTTTTTCTTTACATTTCATAATTCTACTTTTATTTTTAACTAAGAATCAAAATAAGATAAATATTTGTTTATAGTATGCTATAAATAACACTAGTTTGGAATAATGAAATTTTTTTTTATTTTTGTGTCTTTTTACAGTTAGTATCTATAATCTTTTTTAATTTATGTCCTATATTTTTTTTCCAAGTTTGGCAATCGAGTCCATTTTATTATCTTTGTTAACATAAGTGCCTTTAGAGAGTGTTAACCTATTTGACTTAATAAGTCGCACCCACATCACAAGTTACCATTACTCTATGTAGATACAAGCGTATGGTGTGGTATGTATGGCTCATACTATACATATGTGTGAGGTGTATACCAATTTGTCCCACTTATGTTACATGTTATAATCGTGAGAGTTTTTTAAAGGAAGCTTCTCTACCATTCTTGTAAAATTGTTACTATTTCAAATTTGGTGTTATCATCTACAAGCTCACTAGAAAGTCGATGAAAATTATGAGCAACTACATTGTTGCTGATATGAACAAAAATTTCTAAAACATATTTGAATTAGAAATACGTTTGCAATATCTGAAATCTTTAGTAGAAAAGATAAGATAAAAGGTATTTTTTCAATAGTTAGATTTCCAACATATTCATATGATTCTAATAAAACATATGAAGAATTCTAACCGAGTTCTTGTATTGTGAGAAAAAAATCTAAATTAAGGAAGCGTATGATATGATTATCATATGTTTTGATTATTAGGTACATGTTCTTCATATTCAGTTGTCTAAACTGTTGGGTCCCAGACCCACCCATAATTGGTATTGTCTGCTTTGGTATTTTCTGGGAATCGATCCCTCAACCTCACGGTTTTGTTGCACCCAGTGCACGCCTCCACTACCATTGA
>JAOSBK010000005.1:36749582-36762639 GCA_027568895.1 Erythroxylum shatona | reverse complement strand
TTGCCACTTGTTGCTAGTGTTAGAATAGAAATTTGGAGTTGGAAAGATTACATGTGATGAATCCTTTGGAGTTGAGACTCAAGAATTAATGAGATGTAATTAGTAGTTAAATGAGTATGAAGTGGTTTTACTCTAGAAGGGTGGAATTGGAGAAGATTATGAGAAAAGGGATATTAGAATGGATTTAGGATTCATTGGAGGGGTCTTGGAGGGTGAAAATTTTTGCCAGACCCGAAGGTTACACGGTCTACCTGTGTGAAATCACACAGCCCGTGTATTCCTGATGTTGAAAAACTGCCAAACCAGAAAGTTACACGGTCTGCCCATGTGATTTTCACACAGTCCGTGCTTTGTCCAAATGATAGAATTTCACTTTGGGATACTCATAAAAGTTGTAGATGTAGAAGTCATGTTTCAAACAGTCTAAAAAAGACTTCAATCCGACATCTGTAGTAAAAGTTATAGCAACTGCGCCAAGGTAGGTACAAAATGATTAAGGACATAAACATGTTGGATTCTTTTGGCCATAATTTCATCATCCGACCTCCAAATGAAGTGATTCTTGAAGCGATAGATTCCTAACACTTTTCTCTACCTTTCCACAAATATTGATAGTCTTTGGTATTGAATTCAAAAATATTGATGGAAAGGAAATGAGGGTTCATTGAAATAACCCTACAAGGAAACTCGCTCACGCCTTTTGACTCCGGAACGATAGTTAGACTCCAGGAACGGGGTTCAACAGTTGCAATATTTTCATATCTCCACCAATTATTTGTAGATTAAAAACAAAAACCATAGGTCTTTACAAGGTTTTAATTATGTTTAGGTAAGGTATGATTAAGATAATCAAAGGTTTGATAATATTGAAAGAAATTTACAATAAATAAGATTACCAATTACTAAGTCTTTCGTAATATAGGTCCTTTTTAACATGAATCCATTGGTACCATAACTCAAACACTTTTCTTTTTCATGTTATGCTCACAACATTTTTTTACAATTAAAAAATATTGAACCTTTTCAAAATTCGAATTTCAAGCAATTGGATAATTATAAATACTTTTAGGGTTCAAATTGATAAAAAGGGTTCAAGATAAGGTAAACTAGTGTTTATTTTATAATCAATGAAAAAGGCCAAGGTTCAAAATTTGGTTAGTCCTAAGGGATAAAATATGGTAGGTAATTTTCAAATAAATAGGCTTAAATAATTGTTAAATCTAAGCGTCTTTATCATTTGAATGCTTTTTATTTAACAAATGTGATCTCAATACGGATAATAAAAGTAAGTTTATGAATCATCCAACTATGCATGATAACACACATGCAAGAATAAAAAAGTACAAAAATTTATATATTTTTCTCTTAGGCGTAAAAACTCATGAACATTGATCTTATATGTGTAAATAACATGCAATTTTCATTCACATTGACTATTTCAATGATTACTAACAATATGACTTATAAAAGCACATTCATTCTAACTTTTACCCTTTTACATACTGATTCAAATCAATAATAAATCATGAAATAAAGTATTTATGGAAAAATTTCAACTAATTCAGAATATTAGTTAATGAAATTTAATAATAAAGATTATAATAAGCTTAAGAAAATTATAATCCCCTTCCCTACACTTAAAATTGTACATTGTCCTCAATGTAAACAATATAAGCACATATGAATAAAAAGTGAAAAAGTGGAGGAATTTGGTACTTCCTTGAGTGATAAGACTTTCATATTCTGATTTTAATGAATTTGAGACCATCCATCTGATGTGATATACAAACATCCTTGCAAGATATAGATCAAAGGGATAAAAAGATAGAAGAAAATAAAAATAATGAAAATAACCAAGAACATGGAAATAAAAATAACATAAAGGAAAATGAAATAAAGTCTTCTGCTAACACAAAAAATGGAAACAAAATGAAATAAAAATAAGGCATATCTTAACTATTAGATTACCTCCTAAGTAGCGTCTTTTTAATGTTATTAGCTCAACATACTCTTCATATTTACCATCATCCTGGGTCTATAATTAGTGACTTACTTATACCCGTTTCTCCTTATAAGATTTTCGTAGCCTGTAAATAAGTCATATGTTGTAAGATAGTAATAAGGACGTAATGTAATAATAACTCCCTAAATCTTTAGTTAACTCAAATAGGTTGTCTTGAAGAAAGTGAGAACCATTCTTACTTGAGGTGATTGCCAGTGATTCATTAGTAGTTTCCTCAATTAGCTCCTGCTCTTGTTCTTCCTTAACTTCCTTTGTCTACTCTTTTACTTCCTCCTCATCTTCTTCTTCAATCATCTTTTGCAACTTCTCTACTTCCTCTTTTTGGATAAAGACTTCATCTGGTTATTGGATAGAGGATTCCTTTTCTTCTTCTTCCTCTACTCCCTCTGTCATTTGTTCGTTAATCTCTTCTAAAGCAACAGTCACCTCCTTGCCTTCTTAAGAAGCAACATCAATAATGAAGTCAAAGTTCATTTCTTCTTCACTTTGAGGTGTTAATAAGCTCAATAGTATGTTGTATCATCTCATATATTCACGCGAAGGAAATTTTTCTTCGAATTCACGTTGGCTAGCTACAGTTTTAGCAAGACATTCCATTATTTTACTTGTAATACTTTCTTCTCATTGTTGTTGCTATAAATATTTAGTTGGAGCATAATCATTCCATCCATAAGCATAAAGGTTGCTCCACTCTGAATTATAAGTATTCTTGGATGGTGTAATTTGAGGTTGGTTGTGCATATTTGGCTAGTCCACATATAGTTTGGTGTTCGAACATTTATGACTATGATGGTTACTCCCATAAATGTTGTAACACAACATGGAATTTAGTTGAGCTTTCGAAAACATATCACCGAACCTTTCTTTCTAAAACTGTGATGTTGCCATAGGTGATGACATATTATAACTCTTATAAGAATACTGTCCACTTCATCCTTCTATTGTGAGTTATAGCTATAAGGATGAATCTTAAATCCTAACAATAAGCCATAATCTCAAAGTCAAAGTAAGGAAGTTCAAAAGATAAACAAATGAATAAGTCTAAAATAAAATAAAATAAATACAAAAATAATTATTAAATTAATAAAAGCTAGGCTTTCCTAACATTATAGTTCTCTACAACGACATCAAAAACTTGATTGATATTGTTTTATATCAATATTTAAAATTATAGCAAGTGCACGACATAGTTGTACCTTATACAGGCAAGTATGAGTTGATTCCACGAAAACTATAAGTACTAGTATTTATCTTTTTTTATTATCTATCCTATGAATAAGATTTTTAGTTTTTATTAAAAATTAAACTAAATAAACAAACTAAGAATTAAAACAATTATGAACTTAAGACAGAGAAAAGTACTTAGAAAATCAATATTATATAATAATGTCTAGGTGATGAATCCCCCTAAGAATCATTAACTATTAACTGCTAATGGACATTTTATATTGATTTAGATACATAATTTGCTAAACTCTTGTCCATTTAATGTTTAAATTGCACTAATTAAAAATTATTTGTTTTAACTTTAGGTACACATTAGATTTGGAATTTTTAAAAGCCTAAAGCAAGGAAAGCTCTAAAAGGAAGAAAGGATATTAAAAAAACATTAATGTTTTGGATGTTAACGTTTTTGGCCAAGGAAAATGAGAGCTTGTGCGTGAAGCAGAGGTTTAAAAATGTGAACTAAGAAGGTGGACCGTAAGGGTTTAATGAAATGAAACAAAGAGAGCTAGAAAAATAAGAAGCGTGGCTGGGTTTGCTTGAAAGGTAGACCAAACCACAATTTTTATTTGTCACATCAAGGTATAAGGTAGAAGAGTTGAAGCAATTGGTAACGTGAACCAGTGATGGCGGTAGAGAAAGTTGAAAAATAAGAGGGTTAGGCATGAATAAGGGCTAGAATTTATTCAATATGATGAGACAAAAAGAAAAAGCAAGTGGCGATATATCTTTCTTGAAGCAGCTAGCAGTAATCAAGGAATGAAGAGATAATGGTGAAGATTGGAGAAGCAATGTGTGTGCTTGAAAAAGGTGGACCAAAACTTTTATTGAAGGATTCAACAAATAGAAACAAACGAAGATAGCTGCGGGCATGAGAGAACAGAAGCGTGAACGTTGAAAAATAAGGTGGACCATAAACAATTATTTTTCTGTCACATAAAGACATTGAAGTAGCTGGAAGCGAAGGAGGCAGCACTACTCACTCACAGCCCTCACATACACTCTCTATACACACGTTGAAGCTGGTGGTTGAAAAAAAAAGAACGTGAGGCAGCTGGTGATATAGATTAAATACGTTAGCTGGAGGAAACAAAAAGGAGACGTTGGTGCTAACTTAGACTCTCCACTCACGTTGCACTATCACTTAACACTCTCCAAACAACATTTCATGATGGTGGCTAATAAACGAAAATCACGGTGAAGCATCTATGTCCGAGCTGCTGGTGGAAAGAAGACACCTAACTACTGTGGAGATGAAGACATGTAGTTGCTAGAGGAGAGAAACAACGTTGACAGCAATTGGTGAAACACGTTAGAAGCTGGTGGTGGCATAAAAATAACTGCAGCTATGGAAACAGAATAATGTGATAGCTGGTGGAGAAAAACAATTGAAGATAGCTAGTGGGAGAGAACATTAAAGCTGGAAAGTGAAGATAAAAACGCAGAAGTGGTTTGTGTGTGGTGTGAGAATGTATGGCCTAAGAACTATGCATTAAATTGTCACAAAAAGGGGAGTTTTTAATTTGTTTTCTTTTTTAATTCCTTATTTGTTTTAATTGTATGGATTTAATCAATGCAAACATATATTATGACCATGATTTATGTTACATTAATGAATATATGTGAGTAAGTTTTTCTTTTCATTTAAGGTAAAGAATGATATTGGATTAGGATAATTTTTGTGGTATTGATTTTTGCTTGATTGAATGCATATTTAGTCCTAATTTAGCTTGATCGCCTATATTAATACCTTAGATAATTGAATGTCATAACCAATGAGATTTAATTTGTCAAAAAATTAATCAAACGACATACTTAAGACTAAAGTGTAGACCAACCTTAAGATCTTGTATGATGATACCTAGGATTAACGAACTTAATTTTATGCTTCTTGTATTGAACGTCTTTTATTCCGAATTATCTATGAACCAAGTGGGTGACTCGGATTTAGAAAAAAAGAGAACACTCATGAACATTGAATTCGACTTGCTTAAATGAAACATTTCCTAGATCAATTCACAGTTTCAATTTTATTTTTAGTGTCCAATCCAATTAAAATCTAATAACTTAACCGATTTCTGTCATTTGATTAAATCTAGTTGTTTTTAATTTTTACCTTGCATTTTTTATATTTTATTAATTTGCTTACTTTATTTAATTTTATTTTCAAATCAATTAATTCTTGATCGTCCTAGTAATTTTTCATTGTTTAATTTAATTGTCTTGTGTATTATAATTCCCTTGGATACAATATCCGATTTTTGTCATTTTATATTTCTTGTCGATGGAATGCGCTTGCCTCTAATTGATCTAAATAGAACTTAATTTATATTGCTTTGTTTAAACCACAACAATTTCTACGAGGCTTTGGTAAGTATCAACTCGTAGCTGATGCTGCAGAAAAACCATTTCCAAATTAAAATAACTGGATTTCTTAAGCTGCAAAAGCTGAGGGAACTTTGCTTAGATAATCTTATGAATGGGGAAATTCCCAACGCGTTCTTATGCTGGAAACAAAGATTTATGCGGAAAGTCCCTTAATCCCTGCAAGGGCTGAATTTCGGTTCCAACTGTGAAGTGCTGTACAAACCTACACCAGCTACATACGACCCTGTGGGAAATGATTAGTTAAGATTTTAGGATCAGAAATGGCAGTGAGATTGGAAAAGTACACGAGGCGTGTCAATTTCATCCTGTTGGTATTTGCGAGCAAAGTATCACGTGAATTTTATGTTTTGTCATTTCTGGACTGCAACTATTTTCTTTTCTATAATTACCCTTTATTGATCACAATCCTTACATCTTCAAGCACTAATGAGGTCGCAAGAATCTTGGTTCATCCCCAGTAGATGGTAATTCAAGTGGTCAATTCCATTTAACCTTATGCAACATAAGAGATGCTCCGGTAACTCTTCTGCTTTGTTCCCCTGTTTTAAGACATAGTTACGAATATTTCAAGCCTTAACATAAAACAAGAAATTCAGATTTGGACGAAAAATCTTATGCATGACAGGATTATATTTTTACAAAATGCAGAAAACAAGCGAGGCGATTGACTAACCTGAATTGTGAGGCCAACATCCAATACACATATCTTAAGTCTGTCCAAGAATGCTTCAAAGCCTTTCCTTGAGATGTAACTAAATCTATGCATATCTATGTCAATCTCAAAGTAGTTTTCTGCCTGTGGAAAGGCAGCAGTCAGTAACAGGGAAATTGTAGTTATCTCTTTGCCAACGCAATGTATTCCCTTGAAATAGCTTCCAACAGATCATGCCACTTAATGAGACTGCAGAAGCAGCATTTTTTCTTCACATAATTAAGATTATCCACCTAGCCCTATTGACTCAAGTTAAAATCGAAGAACCAATGGACTTTCATACAATCAAATTAAGCATTTGAACGCAACCTTACCAAGTAAAATTCATGTTGGGGGCGTGAAAGAACAGGTTTTTCATTGTAAGCCTGCATAAGTTTCCTCTCTGCAGCACTTAAATGAAGATCTTCTAAATTTACAACACGGCCCAATATCTTCAACCTTTCTCGAAAGGGCACAATTGCATCTACAGGAAATCCTTTGACTTTTTCAACTTCATCATCCATTAACCGCTGTTTAAGAAATGCGTTTCAATTGACCAAAATGAGTTCCACTGCAGTATATCACAATGTGTAGCACCCCCAAAATTTCATGGATTTCTTAACTAAAGATAATAAGGAAGTCAGGATAGGATTCATATTACTCTGATACTTTCTTGAAAGCGGTCCGGAAGTTCCTTTGCATAACTATCAGAAAGTTTAAAATACAAAACAATACTCATTCCTTCTCCATCAGCTTCACTCTGGAAAATTGCAGCAGGATATAAAGGAATCTGTAGAACCAGTACAAGAACAAGCATAGGAAAGTTATGCGAGGGAAAAACGGAAGGAAAAGGATTCTTCCTCTTTCAAGATATTATCATCACTGAAACAGTGGATATATCACAAATTTATACAGAGTGAAAACGGAAATGATACCTGAACATTTACAACAAGAATAGGAGGGAGCTTCCCAGATGTATTATTAGTAGCTGGGAGTTCCACAAACTGAGCAATATGATAAATTTTTCGCGAACTTAAAAATACATCCACACCAAATGGATAATATGCAGCATAGTTAGGAGCAAAATCCTTCTTCTTGTCCCTGCCATGGAACATAATAAAAGAAACAAAAAAGCTGTAAGAAAACAAATCTAGCAATGATTTGCCAAAGTGCACCAATTCAATCATAAGATGCATTTTTATGCATATTTAACAACATTTAATTCCATCACTTTATACATATACCTGAAATAATTTTGACCCCGAGCTTTAAAACTACATGGGTCAATAATTGACCAACAATCAAGCATTTTCTTATCAATGGGGCAAAAAGGGACTTGGGAACCTGCAACTGGTCTCTGCAGAATCATCTTTGAAGAAACTGAAACCAGATAAAGCAACCAAATTAAATCAACTAAATACCAGGCAACATAAGTTTTCAAATCTGAAATGAATACTGGAATTGTATAATAGCAGCTGTAAGAGTTTGTTCCTCTGAACTATGGATGATTATTGGTTCTCGTAAAATCCAGGCTAAAAAGTCAGAAGTTTCATCGCTCGAATAAATGCAGTCGGCATGAATCAGCTGTGAATTTCTGGAAAACTATTTTTAGCTTATATTCAAAATTTCAATTCCTTGAAGATTTATGAATTTACAATGTTAAAGAAAAGTCATAATGCATATAAGCCAAATAATGTAGTGATTGACACAAATCATTCTGTTATTCTGCAAACAGCAGAACTAACGCTAGTGAGTTAAAATTACAGATACTATGAATTGAAATCTAAAGAATAAACACAAATAATAACAATGAGCTCAAGGACTGATTATTTCTATTTGTACCTCAGAAACCCCACAACTTTTAAGTGAAGAGCAATGATACTCACACAGTGGGTTATTGACATGCCCTTCCTTCCATTTGAAAGACAGTTTCAAGGCAGACTTTTTCCTTGCACTAGGAGGACTGTAGCTTAAAGATCTTCTCTTTTCAATGGATGGCACTGTAGAAGCAAGACAAGGCAAACAATTGCCTGGAAGAATTCCACAATTATCCAATATTCCTTCCTCCTTACCAGTACTTTCATCAACAGAGGAGGAAATTTCATCAAGGAACACAGGTTGATTTACTTCGCTCGATGGTCCATCACATTTTGACAGTGAATCAACAGAATCAGAATTGGAAACTGCCAGATTATTCAACTGCTTACCAACCTCACTCGCAGAATTACATGCAGGACTTCCTACCGACAGATCCCTAGTCTTGTGTATCTGGTTGGTTGAAGAAGACTGCTGCATGGGATTATTGTCTCCATCATTAGCATCTCCGCTAGATGCAATACTTGATATCGATGCACCTTCAAAACCATTTAGAGATAAGACATCTGCAAATAAGGTTCTTCAGTTAATTCACAAGATATGAAAAGCATATATCATGATAGAAAGTAATAAGATTCTCAAAACGTATCATACCATCTTGAACACTTTGAAATTCTTCCTCACAGTCAGATTCCCATATTGCATATGAATCATACCATGCCTCCTCTATACTTCCTGCAGCCATTGCATGGAAACAAAGTCAGGAGTGCATGTTTGATAATGAAAAAGAAAATACTAAATATACTATTGCAGCTGATTTAATGGAAAAATTAGAACAAACATATTGCCACCTGTGCTAGTCAAATACCAAGAAAAACAAGTTTCTATCTCAACAAAAGTCTACAAATAAGCAACTGAACCACTTTTCAAACTGGATTCAGATATTGTCTACAATTTAAACTGATATATGAGCGAACTTTGGAG
Organism: Erythroxylum shatona; assembly: GCA_027568895.1. NCBI lineage: Eukaryota > Viridiplantae > Streptophyta > Magnoliopsida > Malpighiales > Erythroxylaceae > Erythroxylum > Erythroxylum shatona. The sequence continues at coordinate 36,753,514 of JAOSBK010000005.1, read as the reverse complement.
AGAGAGAACAATTATTATGAAGCATATGTATACGAAAAAATATTGTAGAGGAAGTGTAGCATTAAAAAAAAAAAAGGTATTATCTGTTAAAACAAGCTTCAGTTACTCGTGAATCATCTGGAGCTTATTCACAAGACAAATGGACGTTGCCTCAAAATATGTAATCATCAACGAACCACTATTCATTACAGAAGGGGTTGATGAACATAAGACTCATCTTCTCTTTCCAGTAGATACCACTTGCCACATTCACAAAAACAAGTAAAATTTACACCAATAGCTTGAATAATCTACTGACGTATTAAATTCCAACTAGTCACAAAAAAGTTTTAAACAAAGGTGAATATGGTTTTGGAATTAAAAATTATCAATAACCATCTTTCCCATCTCCTCCAGAGCCATCATTACATGCGGCATTAACCAGCAGAACACCATTGAGAATGGCTACTGGAAGCTCCAAATATGCTGCGCTTTGTGCTTCTCAACAACAACCGCAGTAACAGAACCAACTAAATTCGCTTGAATCTAAAGTATCTCCGACCGAATTCCAACCACGAATTAACAAATGTTGCAGCCCGCGTAGTATCAATTACATGAAAGCACACAAGCAACCTTTTCAAGCATTTAAAATTTGTGACAAATACGCTCCCCGTGAACAACATTCACGCAAATATATCCAATTACTAAGAAAAATGTCAGCTGTTTTATAACTTCTATTGTTTCTTAACGTGACTGAGCGTCTATTCATAATTGACAGTTGAAGGATACCTTTCTTCGAGGGAAATTCAGTTGCGGAGTTTGTTCAGTTACTAACATATATGCCAGTACCTTGCTTCAAATCAAGAACAATCTTTTACCATCACATTTGCCAATAACGCATTCATGGTAGAAAAGAAATAGCCATTTGCCTACACTTCACGGAAAGGCAGCTAAGCCACCCAACATCTTTACCAAAATCCGAATAACAAGTAGTCAACATCCAAACTAAGAATCCTTTAGGACACGGATATGTGAAAAAACCAACAAATTTCATTAACGCTTAAAACCCAGTAAAATTTGAACTCAAAACCACTTATCCTGGAAAAAAAGAAAAGAAAAGAAAGCAAAGGTAATAACTTTGTTGCTGAAAAAATAAAACTTTGGTTCATAAAAGAATATATCAGTAACAGAGAGATGCAGAAACACAAACAGGGACAGTAAGACAGACCTTGGAAAGTGGGGTTGGTGACGGCAGACAGTTGATCAGATGGGACAACAATCCTATCAGCCTTATCCAATGATCCATCAGACAATCTAGACGGCACCCTCCTCTTAATGCTTTTCCTTATCTTGCGTGCTTTCCTCTTCGAAGACCTCAATCTTCCACCAACACAAGACTCGGGTCTTGAAACACAACCCCCCATATCTGTCTGTTACAAGCTCAAAAGATAACCATCTTCAACAAGTACAGATATTCACAGGAGCACTAATGAGAAAGAACCTCAGAAAAAGAAGGGCTGAAAACAGAGCTCTCCCCTAACAACCAGAGAGAGAGAGAGCAAAAGAGAAGATTATAAATAAAGGATGAAACAAAACTATAACTATTTGCAGTTCTTTTCTGGGGTCAAGATAGAGTTTTTACGAAATCCCATCTCCGTGGCAATAAATTATTGAGCAGTCTTTTGTTAAATTGCCTTTTACATCAAGTCACAGCCAATATTACTCCAATTTATTATCAATAAAGAAAATGGGTACACCGAGTGACGGCAGTTGTGGTGGTGGAGGTCGTGCTGCGCTAAGAGAAGCCATGAAATTAAGAGGGATCCAGTTGTGTGATATTTCGCCACGTGTCACAATCTTGTTAGCCGAACGTGTGCCGGAACCAGAGAGATAGAGGGAGGGTAGTTTCTGGGTTGGTAGCTGCAGTTGTTGTTTAGTTGAGATTTTATTTTCTTGCCAATTATTTTTCCGTGAAAACAACATTGGTTGTGTTGGTTTCACAGTCTGAGATTGTGCTTTTAACATTTATGTATTATACGGATAAATGTCACAATAAAGTATAAACCAAAAGGACCACTACAATGTGGTCGGCCGGGTTCCTACTTCCTATGTTTTACCGTCAGATTTTGCTTACGTGAACTTGCCACAAAAACAAAAGAAACAACCGAAGACAACATGATCATGTCTCCGTGTATTTTGTGGTTGGCGTGTGAAGAAAAGGTCCATTTGGATTACGTGAACTGGTCTTTTGTACCAAACTTCACCTAAAAATGGTTTGCCTTCTTTTTGTCAAAATCTATGGCACCTCGAAGGTTAATTTTTATGGCAGGTTTTAACCCTCCCCAGTCCCCTCCTGCTAATATTGGGTATAGTCTGGCAACATTTTGGTACGGTTTTCCGGTGACTTGGCTTTTATCGTTTGATTGTTGCAAGTCTCTTTCTACTTTGTGAGTTCTAGAAAATGGATTTGATTATGACTCACGTTATGTCATCAGTATCATTGATAAAGTTGTATCTTTTTTCGAAGATTTCATCAATTACCCTCTTCATTGAAGTCTTTTAGACGAATAAATCACCGACAGTGAATCTGAGAAAATATAAGAATGGATCCCATGGAAATAATCAGAATATATAGCTACAGGGACATCTCATCTACTCGCAACAGGTTTTGATACGAGACCACGCAATCATGTGTAAGTTTTAAAAAAAAAAACCTTACCTAACTTCATTCTGTACACGTTTATATGGTCCATTTAATCATGAACCCGTAACTCACGCACATTTTGTCGCTCATATATCCAACCCTTCTCTGTGATGGCCAGAGGCTAAGTAGGTATGAAGTAGGTTTAAAACGTTGGTTTGTTCTCTATTCTCTCTATGCATCTTGTTGACACCATCGGTTGTGCTGAGGAAGATGATAGAAGATCCAAACTTCACAAAGATATCTAGATTTTCGGTGGAAATGCAATGATTGGAGGTATAATTTTCTTGGTTTAAGCTTCCGTTGATGTACACACACACACAGATATATATATATATATATATATATATATGTGTGTGTGTAGTTTTATATGCATGGATCTTTACGTTAAAGTTGTTGTATAAAATGTATGCTACTGCTAGGTTTATTTTACATTTGGTATCAGAGATATAGACTACCTCTGTCTTGCCTTAGAAACCACCGAAAAGTTTACCTCTGTTTTACTCTATTATGGTTGAGTTTCTGCCGAAAACTTGAACTTGTGGTTGTTAGATTTTTCCAACATTTTTAACATGCTTGAGACATTGGCGTCATGTTCTTGTGATGGCTGGAGGGCTTGACGGTGACAAAATCATGTAGGCAGGAAGGGACGATGATGGTCTTACGTGAGGTTTCGGAGTTGCCATTTATTGAGCATTGCATGCGCGTCACCTGGCCCTCTTCATCCCAACACTGGCCTCCATGCAAACGTCGGCGTCCTCTGCTGGTCTAGAGAGTCGGGGCTCCGACTGGTTCCAGCCAGGTCACACCCGATCCGGCTGGAGGTTGAAGATGACCCCAACTTTCATTTTTCTTTTTTAAAATAAAAATAAAAATTATTAATATTAATTTTGTTAATATTAGTGATAAATTGGATTAATTTAGATCTAACCTATTATGTTATGATTTTAATTATAAAATCATTTTTGGGTCTTAATATTTTATGAAAAATATTAAGTTTTAATTATGTATGTCTTATGATTAGAATTTAAGTTTATGACATGCATAGATGATTGTTTACTTTTGCACAAATTACATGTGATTAATTGAAATTTTGTGTGTATAAATTCATGATTATTATACATGCAAAACTAGATTAAATATTTTGTGCATTACTATTTGATTTATTTGAATTTTTTATGAATTGATGCAAATATTTAGGCTTTAATTTAAAGCTTAAAATAATGTTAGTGATCATATGATTTTAATTAAT
>JAOSBK010000005.1:36705120-36726825 GCA_027568895.1 Erythroxylum shatona | reverse complement strand
CATATTTCATTCATCTAAACCATGTTTCATGCATAATCAAGCATGGAGAACAACATATCTTAACACCAAACTCAAAACCTCAATGTAGAGAGAGATGAGACAAAATTTACCTAAACCTTCCTTTAGTGATATTCCAATACTTTGAGAATTTCTCAAATCCAATGATAGATTTGAGTTCTTTGACCCAAATTAGCTTAGAACACCTTGGTTTGAGTTGAAAAATCAAAAAGAAGGGTGAATTTTGGTGATGCCCAAAACTTCCTCTCTTTCCTCTCTTCTCCTTCTTTCTCCTCTCTTTTAATTAAAAGAGCATGTTTTAAGTCTTTAAAATGGAGTGCATGGCCACACCTAAGAAGAGTCTAGAAATTTGACTCTTCTTTGACCAAACATGGTGAATTTACCATTTTGCCCTTAGGTTGTATGAAATTACCATTTTACGCTCCAAACTTTCCTTAATTTGCTATTAAGCCCAAACTTTAGAGATCTCCAAAACTTTTATTTTTATTTTGGTCCTTGGACTTCTGAAAATTATAATTAATCCCCTTGACTTTACAAAATTGCTAATTGGTCCTCCAAGAATTGAAAAATTAAAATTAAGTCCTTTAACTTTTGACAATTTGCAAATAAGCCCTTATGTACTTCAACTTTTCCAATTAAGCTTTCTAAGTGTCCCATGAGTCTATAAATCCTATCTAATCCCTTTTAAGGCATTAGAATTCATTTAATTTAACCACCATGGCCATATCCATCCAATGGACTCGATTTTATTCACTTAAAAACTCATATGTCGGAAATCTCCATAATTCCGCATTACCGATGAATTCCAAGTTCATGTAAGGGCATATAACATTATAAATCATTTACATATACACCAAAATGGCTTAAATACATCTTTGAAATCATATACAACCATATACAGTAGTATCTCCAAATATAGTACAACACAAAAGGGCTTCGAAAGTCTGGTGTTACAAGGTGGACATAGAGAAAAGAAATAGAGAGAAAAGGTGGAGAAAAAAAGAGAGATAGTTGGGTGAGGAAAGACAATAGAGACGTAAGCTTGAAGCAAAGGCAGAAAGCAAGAGCCAATGCTAGAGAGGTGGAGCTTGGCAAGAGATCTACCACTAGCTTACATCCGAGAGTCTTTATTTGTTTATTCATTCTTATTTCATTTTATGCTACTGTTGCCTAACTGATTTATCTTTTATCATTCTCATTTTATCTTCTATTGTATTATTTGAACTTGTTGGTTGAACTATTCTCCTTAGTTAGTGGCTTTGACAGTCTCGTTTCGATTTAGTACTATGTTTATTACTTTAAGAGTTCTTTATTACTATTAACTATAAGGTTGAAGCATTTGAAGATTATTAACAATGTTTATTCCATGATGGGGTAATTTCTTGTTCTTAAGAATTAATGTAGCTAATTCAGTTGATTATGTATGATTAAGGGATTGTTTTATTGTCTTATTATTTGCTACAGTTTTTAAGCTTATTAGATGTAATGGTATAACCAAACTTTGTAACAGTTTGGTATTAAATGAAGGATCGAGAGAAGAAGTTTAATATAGAATGAGAAACTATAGACTCTTAAGTTATAAATTAGAAATATATTAACTAAAATGGGTAATTATTAGTTACATTTAATGATTAATTTGGATGATAAACTTGTCGATTACAAAAGTTAGATTTAGTTTATTATTTGAACTAATTTAAAATCCAACTGTTAATTTCAGTAAGACAACTGTCCAATTACTTCACTTTAGTCATGCATAGGAGATTAAATTAGTGAAATTAATTCTTAAGAGTTTTCCACACTGATGGATCAAATTGTTTTTGCTTCCAGTTAAATTAGTTTACTTTTTAGTCTAATTACGTAATTTTCTTTAAATCCTTTACTCAACAAATCGAAATATAATGTTTAAGATTGCATTTGTTTTTATTTTTATTTAAGATTAACTTGAGTGAACTAATTTTACCTCTTTGAGAGATGACCCTGGGTAATTAACTGCAACTACCTTATATACTTGCGAGTAGGATAGCCTAGGTATTTTTTTAGAACTTATTATGGCACAACAAGTTTTTGACGTCGTTGTCAGGGAGGTGTTAAGCATTTTAAACTTAAATTAATTTTGATTGATTGTGTTTGTTCATATATACATATTTTATCATGTTATTTCGTTAATTTGTTTTTATTAATTTTTGTTATTAATTCACTACTTTTCTTAGTTAGTTTATGCTAGGTAGGAGGACTTTAGGAAGCAAACTCTGTTAGTCTATGTTAGGAAGAAGATCTATAGTTAATGAACTCGTTCCTTTTATTAATAATAAGCATCAAATACGAAGACCTCAAAGGGACTTTCTAGGTAATCTCGAGGAAACCAAGCTTGAAGATCCAATTAACGACCACGAGATGGAAGAAAGATAGTTAGTGACGAAGGACTACGCCAGACTAGTGATTGGTATTACCATTTCATACATATGTTTGGGAGAAGTAGCTAGAAACTACGAATTGAAGAGCATCCACTACAACATTTTGCCATCATTCTATGGGATTCTTAATGAAGATCCTTTAAACTTTATTATGTAATTCTATACTACTGTCCAAACATTTCCTTTAGATGACTTAAATAAAGATCAACTCAGAATGGGATGCTTCCCAATCATATTGGAAGATTGGGCCAAGGCATGGTTAATGACCCTTCCACCTAATTCATAGACTATATGGGAAGTGGAGCACAACAAATTTGTGGAAAAATTATATTTCCACCCCAATTTTTTTGTGGAAGACCAACAATCCACCATTACAGCCCCAACCACAATATTAAAATTTATAGAGGCAAAATCAATTCCAAGGGCAATGAATAATAAGAGATTCAACTATTTGGAAGCTTCTGTAAAGAGGATTAAGACTCAAATAGGGCAACTCGCTGCTCAAATGCAAAACAATCAAAAGGGCAGGTTACCAAGTCAACCCGAACAAACCTAAGCAGTTACTATTCTAAGAAGTGGTAAGGTGATTGATAATCATGATGAGATTTCTTCTAATCTATTTGATGCAGGTAATCAAGAGGAGGAGAGCCTCTTCAAGGAATAGTATGAGGTAAGTACTGGGCACAACTCTTCAAGTTACATTTAGAAACATGAAAAACTTTGGCAACCAAAGGCAATAAAGGACTAAGATTGCATAAGGCAACTGATCTTTATAGACCATCAATTTCATATCCAAGCCACCTTAAGGATTCAAAACAAGATGAACAATTTTCTTATTTATATAACATGTTTTCTAAGGTTAATATTAATCTGCCTTTGTTGGATGTGATTAGGAACATTCCAGCTTATGTGAAGTTCTTCAAAGAATTAAGCACCAAGGAAGTTTGAACCTAACAAAAAAGGTGATAGTTTTGGAAGTAGCAAGTGCAATTTTTCAGCAACATTTACCCCCCAAATTAAAAGATCCAAGGAGTTTTATTGGAAATTATCAATAGGTAATGGTGATGAGGTTATTGATATGCTTGATTTTGGGCAAGCATAAACCTTTTGCCCCACTTTATTTATAAGAAATTGGATCTAGGACAATTAAGCCCTACAAATATATGTTTACAATTAGCTAATAGGTTAATATGTTATCTGAAAAGAATAATGAAAGATGTGTTAGTAAAAGTTAGAGAATTAATTGTTCTCGTAGACTTGTTTTCCTAGACATAGGGGAAGTTAAAGAGCGATAAAAGGAGCACACGACACTTTTGGGGAGGCCTTTTATAGCCACTACCAATACATTAATTAATATAAATGATAGAAAACTGACCATGAATGTTCTGGGAGAAACAGTAGAATTTTCAATCTTTAATGTTGAACTTATTTTTACTATTACTGTTTATGAAGAATGTTCTCTTGTTGATTAATATAATGTTGCAGGTTTTGACTTTGCCTTTACCTTGTAGGGAGAAGAAAGGGAATTGGACTTGGTTAAAGAGATTGATGAATACTGCCCAGTGCTAGATGATGCAACTAAGGGGGAGTTTGGCAATTTCTTATAGGCAAATCCCCATTAAATTAGTGATATTAATTCTCAAGAGTTTTCCACACTAATTAATCTAATAGTTTTTACTTACAGTTAAATTAGTTTATTTTTTAGTCTAATTACGTAATTTTCTTTAAAGGTTTTACTAAAAAAATCTAGATAGACTGTTTAGGATTGCATATGTATTTATTTTTATTTAAGATTAATTTGAGTGAACCAATTTCATTTCCTTGAGAGATGACCTTGGGTAATCAACTACAACATCCTCGTATACTTACAAGTAGGATAACCTAGGTATTTTTTAGAACTTCTTTTGACACAACAGTGACCAAGCCATAATGATTAAAATATCATGCATAAAATAGTCATTTATTCGTGACACTCATAAAATGTCAATTAAAAAAATTAATGAATAAATGACTTTCATTGATTATTAGAAGTTTAGGATTTTCCCAAAGGAAAATCATTTATTCTATTATCAGTGAGCATGATTGAAGAATTAAAGTTCTTAAGTCAAATATGTTTTGTTTATTCAAAGATGACATATGTGCTTGCTTATGAATTTTAATTTCTTGATAATGATGAAAAGTGGCATTTATTTATGATTGTGTGTTGTAGTATATACACAAAAGTGTTTTATAATATACTCTTATGTTTGATCTGAATCTATCATAGAATTAATTATGAGTATCTATATTTTATTTGTAGCAATTTCGCTTTATTTACATGCTTCTTCTTTACCATATTTAATGGTTTGAACTTCTCTAAATGGAATGAACAAGCCAATTTCCATTTAGGTGTGTTGGATCTTAACTTGGCACTTTTGGAAGAACAACCCGCTGTTATTATTGATTTAAGTAGTGAGGAAGAAAAGTCCAAATATAAGCTTGGATACGAAGTGACAGATTGAGCCTTATGTTTATACAAATGACTATAGTGAATAACATCAAGACTACTATTCTACAAAAAAAAAATTCAAAGGAATACCTAAAGTTTGTAGAAGAACGATTTCATTCTACAAATAAGTCACTTGTCTGTACACTAATGGCATAACTCACAACTATTAAGTTTGATGGGGTCATGGAGTATGCAAGAACATACCAATGAGATGATTAATATTGCAACAAGATTGAAGACATTAGGTATGGTTGTATATGACTCCTTTCTGATTCCGGTTTATTCTGAACTCTTTGCCTTCTGAATATGGTGCTTTTCAAATTAACTATAACACTATTAAGGACAAGTGAGATGTTAATGAATTGACTAAGAACCTTATTCAGGAGGAAAATAGACTAAAAAATATAGGAAGTCATTCAGTCAACCTCATATTTTAAGGAGCTAGTAAAGCACCAAAGGTAAAAGTCAAAAGTTTTAAGAAAAAGAAAAGGCTACTAAAGCACCTCAAGCTGAAAAGAATGATAGGTGTCAATTTTGTAAGAAAGAAGAACACTATCAGAAAGATTGCATTAAAACTATGGCATGGTTCGAAAAGAAAGGTTTATCTAAGACTTTTGTAGATTTTGAATCTAATTTAATTGATGTTCCTCACAATATTTGGTGGCTTGATTTTGGAGCTACTACTCATGTATCTAATACAATGCAGGGATTCCTTACGATCCAAACCATAAGCCAAACTAAAAATTTTCTATGTATGGGAAATCATAATAAGGCTTGAATTGAAGGCATAAGGACTTATTGTTTGGTTTTAAATACTGACTATTATTTAGACATATTAAAGACTCTTTATGTACCTTCAATTTATAGGAACCTTACTTATGTTTCAAAGTTAGAAGGTTGTGGTATTAATTTTACTATTAGACATGATTGTTTCAATTTATATAAGAATTCTAGACTTATTGGTTTTGGTAATCTTGTTGATGGTTTATATAAATTGAAACTTGATAATCAATTTTCTGAATCCTTACTTACTGTGCATCAAAATATTGGAATTAAGCGTAGTATGCTTAATGGAAGTTCATCTTTTTGTGGCATAAACGTTTGAATCATGTATCCAAAGAAAGATTAGTAAAGAAAAAAATTCTATAGAATCTAGATTAAACTAATCTTGGCTTGTATATGGATTGCATTAAAGGAAAGGAAAGCAAATATAACAAGAAAGGAGTCACAAGAAGCACTTAACTTCTTCAAATTTTACACGCTAATATATGTGAACCTTTTGATACTTCATTTTTTTGGTGGAGAAAAGTATTTTATCACCTTTATCGATGATTTTTCACATTATGGATATGTCTATTTGCTTAAAGAAAACTCTCAACTAGTGAATGCTTTAAAAGTATAAATTAATGAGGTTGAAAGGCAATTAGGCAAAAAATTGAAAATTGTAAGGTTTGATAGCGGTGGTGAATATTATGGAAAATGTGATGAATAGGGCAATGTCCAACTCCATTTGCTAAATTTCTTGAAAGACATGGCATATGTGTACAATACACTATGCCATACACACCTCAACAAAATAGTGTGATAGAAAGGTGTAATAGAACATTCATGGATATGGTTAGGAGCATGATGAGTAATTCATCACTATCCAAATCCTTGTGGATGTATGTGCTAAAAAAATCCATGTACTTATTGAATAAGGTTCCTAGTAAGGTAGTTCCCAAAACTTCTTTTGAGTTATGGATAAATAGGAAACCTAGTTTAAGACACCTATATGTTTGGGGTGCCTAACATAAGCAAGAGTTTATAATCCACATGAAAGAAAGTTAGATTCTTGAATTGTTAGTGGTTACTTTATTGGTTATCGAGAGAAATATAAAGGATATATATTTTATTGTCTAAACCATAGTCTAAGAATAGTGGAAACTGGTAATGCAAAATTTATTGAAAATGGTGAAGTTAGTGGGAGTGAGGAACAACGAACTGTGGACATAAAGGAAGTAAAGATACATGTTCCTTTATCTGTAAGCGTTCCTTCGTCCATTGTTGTTCCAATTGTTAAAGAACGTATGGACAACAATGAACAACATTTGAATGACGAAATATCCCTTGAAGAAACTAACTCGCACAAATTTGAAGCAAATGAGTCACAAGAAATACCTTTGAGAAGATCTCATAGAATAAGGAAATCAGCTATTTTAGTAAAATTTAAAAATAATAATTTTTATTTAATAAAATAGTTTTAACATGATCACGTGAAGCTAATTAAAATATAAAATTTACATAAATAATAGAAATATAAATTATATATCAAATTTTTATTTATCTAAAATTAGAATAAAATATTAAAATTTATTTCAAATAATTTAAAGTGTTATAATTTAACTTATACTATAGGGTAAAATTTTAAAATTTACTTTTTACGTCTCTCCTGTTACAGAATAAAAACATTGGAAGAATATCGAAACACGTCAAAATTGGCACTACTGAATTTGGAAACTGAAGACGACTCCGTTTTGCAGGACCAACATTTGATTGATGGATGTCGTACCAAGAAAGTAGTACAGGCCAGCCGTATAGAGAAATAATCCCGGCGGACAAGAGCACCAGAGAGAGACCGTCGGCCCACACAATGGCCAAGGACACAGTTCCAAATCAGCAAGAGAAACGATATCGTTCCATCTTCGACGTACCCGCTAACTTCTTCGATGCATGTCGCGTTGTCTCCGATACCTTCGAAGACACTGAGAATTGGGTAGATGTTGAAAACCTAGAGGTAGTGGAGACCAACGTCAAAGAAGAGAAGAGTAGCGGTTCGGCGCCACCTCGATGGACATGCAATACCTGCAAGTCTGAATTCGAGACTCTTCTTGACCAGCGCTCCCACTTCAAATCTGATATTCATCGCATTAATGTAATTTTTCTATGTTCTACTACGACTTCCTTTAAATTCATAACTGTATGAAAGTCTTTTCACAAATTTAAACATTGCAGGTGAAGTTAAGCATTGCGGGGAAAGATGCTGTAAAGGAGGAGGATTTTGATGAATTAACTTGTGATTCTTTCAAGGATTTTGACATATCCAGTATATCAGGTTCCGAAGATGAAGCTGAAAAGGCAGGGCATCGTATTAAATCTTCAGTTGACAATGTTAAGCAGAAGTTATTTATTCGCCTGAAGACGGGAGAGAGGATTTCGGTTTGGAAGTGTTTGTTTCTGAATGAATATGAGAGTGTATCTTCTCAAGCAATCCCAACTGACTATGGTGGATTGACGCAGTGTCTGAGTGAGAGTGAAGTGGTTGAGAGGCTCAAATTTTTTATCACTGAACCCAGGGGTAAAAGCCATTTGAGAGCTATTTTGCTTGTAAGTGGCGGGCACTTTGCTGGTTGTGTCTTTGATGGTAATTCTGTCGTGGCTCATAAAACATTCCACAGGTCACTCATTTTACTTCTTTTTGTTGCAATCTTTTTCCGTTCAATCAAACACTGAATTGCTGCTTGATAAGCCATTCAACCTATATATTTTTGTGTTTTGAAAAGATTGGGGTTTGTTCTTTTGTAATAGATATGTTGTACGGGCCAAAGCTGGCAAGAAACAGTCATCAAAGGATTCGAGTGGCAGAGCTGCACATTCTGCTGGAGCTTCTCTTAGACGATACAATGAGCTTGCCTTGAAGAAGGTATGCTGTCATCAGCTGCCATTTAGGAACTCATTTGATCTCCTTATTTCTACTTCTTACAGCACTTTCCATTCGATGATCATGTACTAAAATATAATTGGGCTCTATGGGAATGAACTATTATGCTATGTTGAATCGGCAAAATTTACATATCAAACAAAGTTCTTGTGTAATTGGTTCTATTTATTGTTTTTAGCAAAATGATTGACCTGATCCCAATTTTTGTTTCTCCTAGTTCTTTCAATGTGAACAGTTGGATTATTAAAATTCTAACTTGTTTAACTGTGCATTAGCTCACAAGGTTGAATGATATTCCATTATCAATGTTTTAGGACATTCAAGAACTACTTTCCACATGGAAGGACTATTTTTGTGCTTCCTCTTGTGTTTTTGTTTATGCACCTTCAAACAATTATCAAATGCTCTTTGATGGAGGCAAAGAACATTTTAGCCAACAATGTGTTGTTCGTAATATACCGTTGAATGTTCGGAGGCCTACGTACAAAGAAGCCCGGCGGATTTATAGCCAATTGACCCAAGTAACATATGAAGTGGATCAGAAGGAAAACGTATCAGACATTAAAGAGGATACAGTGGCAAGTGTAAGCTCAATAATTGATGGAAGCCCATATTCCAGCAAAGAGGAACCAATGGACAACTTTAATTGCCGGGAAACTACTGGAGCTTTTCAAGGTCACCAACAATCCATTGAAGCATGTGCATCCAGTGAAAGTGATGGTGAAGTTGTCGGAGTAACAACTCCTTTACATGAGGCAGCACAGTCTGCTGATGCTGATAAAGTGCTGGAACACCTAGAACAGGGATTGGATCCTTGTGTCAAAGATGAAAGAGGACGGACCCCTTATATGTTGGCTAATGATAAGGAAGTGAGAAATACTTTTCGACGCTTTATGGCTGCAAATCTTAATAGATGGGATTGGCATGCTGCCAAAGTTCCTAGTGCATTGACAAAAGAAATGGAGGAATCCCAAGCTGCCAAGCAGGTATTGTGTCTATCACAAACAGCCTTTCTACTAGGTAGAGCAATTGTGTATCTGGGCCTTTCCAGACCTCACATTTCAACAGGACTCTTACTGAGTGTTGTTATTGTTGTTGTTGTTGTCTTTTATATTTGGAAGTTTGAATGATTTAGTTTATGCTTAATTTATCGTTGTAGTAATGTGGTTTTCTTTCTGTTCCAAATAAACATTGAGTTTTTCAGTTTTTGAGTTCCATTATGCTTGTACAGCAAAGTAGGCAAGGTTTTTTAGTGAATTCACTGTGATCCTTTAAAGTAGAGAAAATAGGCGAATTATGGATTGTAAGTTTTCAAGAAAAAATTATTTACATTTAATCTTCTACTTCAATGTAAATCTCTTGAAGTGTCAAGTATTTTGAACAAGTAAAAATTGAATTCTTAAAGAGCAATGCACCCTGTCAATCTGAGATTGACTTTTCATCTTATTAGCATCGTTCTCTTGTGCTATCTCTTCTCAGTTGCATAGTCAATGCACGTTCTGTATATCCATTTAGTGTCCTTCATGCATTTTGTTTTCACGCTTAAAAGATTAGTATGTGATGATTGGTTTGATACCGCGTTGAATCATTTGAGTGATTATTGATCTTATTTGTCGTTCAGGCAGAAAAAGATGCCAAAAAGAAAGCAAGAGCAAAAGAATTAAAAAAATTACGAAAAGCCAGAGAAAAGAAGGCGCAGGTATGCCTCTGTGATGCCTTGATCTATTGCACTATTTAAACTTTTGGTATTGTCTGCAGTGAATATTGCTTAATAGTCACATTGAATATAGTATTTTCTGAGGGAATGAATGTAATGGTGCTTTGATCCATACTTATGTTTTCTTAGTTTAATTCCATTGTGTGTTCTACAGTCTATCTGGGGGGTGTATTCTTTAGCTGTTTTCTTGAATTAATTGTGGCAGCAGAGGACTAGTCAACCTGATATCTTATCCAATAGCCAAAGAGAAAACGTTAGTTTTTTGAGATTTTGATCATTAACCTCGCGCTTGGATCTAGGATTTTTGAAACATTTTGATCCATGCTGGGACCAACCATCTGCAATCATGTTCTTTTTGGCCTGGTCGACCTTGCATGTAACAAAAAAGTTGAGATTTAAAATTGTAGTCACAATTAATTTTAAATTTCACAAAGATCTGAGCTTGATCAACACTTTGTTCGCTCCATTTTTGTTATTTTGATGCAGGCTGAGGCTGCCACATCTCGAGCTGCTACAGCAATTGTGAAGAATCAAGCATCTTCATCTTCAATGTTCCAGGGACAGTCTAATCCAAGAGGCTCGGAAGAGTCTATAGAGGTCAGATTGTTTTCAATTCTGATAATAAGCAAACTTTAAGCTTATATGAGTCACAGTGTGTTTGTAGTACGCCTATTATATCTGTTCAGCATAACATTCTGACGGATGCCAAAAGCTTATAATGCCTTGTGCTCTCTGATTGACTCTTTGATGCTTACCTTCCGGCCAAATTACACTTTTTCAGGGTGGTAAATAGACACCTGGTTGCTTATGAGTAGGAAAATATTAATCCCGATTGTGGCCTTGCATTTTTTTTTTAATATAGGTTGAGAGGGAAAAGAGAGCAGCAGCTGCAGAGAGGAGAATGGCCGCAAGTGCAATGGCTGTTCTCAATACACAAAGCACTGGGACAGCCGCCACATTTGGCTTACAACCTCTAAGCGGTTCAGCTACTGATTTGCTCTGCACCTGTTGTGGTACGTCATTGGCTGGTAAAGTTCCATTTCACAGATACAACTATAAATACTGCAGCACAACGTGCTTGCATGTACACAGAGAGTTTCTCGAGGATGGAGGATAAGTCAATTTGATTCAGCCTGTAATTTAGTATTTCAAGTGTTATAGATTTTTTTTCACTTTTTAAGGCTACGCAGTTCCTTACCTTCAACTTATCATTTGTTGTTTGATAATTAATTAAGTGGGTTATGGTAATTTTTTTTAATTATTGCTCTAACGGAATCGAAATTAAGTTATTATTTCATTTGATTTAACGTGGAAGTAGAGAATGCACGTTGAGCACTGTCTATTGTCAATTTGATGGTCGAAGTTAGTCACTGGAAGTGGAATGTAGCGTGTTCGATCCTATCGTCGTCGCAGTTATACAGCAACTCTCGTTGATACGTGGTAACTGCGAAATTTAAGCAACTTCTCTCTTAATTGGTACAGAGGCCGTTTTTGATACGTTTACATGAAAATATATATATCTATATATATATATATGCAAAATATACTTATATATGTTAAAATAATAAAGGAAGAATAAGTAAAAATAAAATAAAAGTGAAATAAGACAAATAATTCTTGAACTTGTCATTTTTAATAAAAGAACTTCATTTTCGTTACCGTCAGTACTTTGCCTCGTGTCAAAATCACGAAGACTAATTTTTATAAAACTTAATAGTGAATACAAAATAGGCTTTAGGTCCAACGAATCAATGTAGAGAAGACATTTATATTTTATTGGAAGTTTATTAATAGAATATAATATTATTTTATTTTTGTGAGGAAAATTTTTAATAAAATAGAATAGAATAAAATAAAAAAGTAAGTTTTATATTATATTATATTTTATCTTATACATTAAAAATAAAATTTTACTATTTAAAAAATTTAGAATAAAATATAAAATAATAAATAATTTTAAATCATATTACATTATAAACTTTGCATTCGAATAATATTTTCTTACGTTATATTATAAATTTTTCTATTTTTTAAATAATAATTTTAAATAATATATCTATTTATATTCTAAAATTTACGGTAACCTTAACTTCCCCGAGAAGCTATTGCTGTTATTGTGCTGTCTGACTCCTCCGAATATATATATAAAAGAAATAAAAGTATAGTTCTTAGGTATAGTAATAGGGTTTTAGACTTTGACTAATTGTCTCGGCCTCTCTCTTACTCACTCACTGAGTCATGAGCGTGGACGAAGAGCAGAAAGAGAATTCCGTACACAACTCTCCGGTTAGCCCAAGGGATTTCATAGTGTCTGTCGCTTTCAAGATCTCTTCGCAGCCGCTGAGCAACTCCGACCCCGATGTTTGGGGTGTGCTGACCGCTATTTCCACCAATGCCCGCAAGCGCCACCAGGGAATTAATATGCTGTTAACCGAGGAAGAGCACTGTATTGGGCGTCTGGTTGAGGACATCCGCTTTCAAGTCGAATCTACTGCTGTGAGTGCCACTCACTGCAAGATTTTCAGGAGGACCCATGGTGAAGACCATCCATCTGCCTTCTTGAAAGATACTAGGTAAAGCTTCTTTATTCCTTGTTCCACACACTTCCTTCCTTGCTTTTTTGCTAATACTTGAGATCTCAGCACAAATGGAACTTATTTGAACTGGAAGAAGTTGGGAAAAAGCAGCCCGGAAATCAAAATTCGTCATGGCGACATTATATCCTTTGCTGCTCCCCCTCAGCACGGTACTACACTTCAAATCTTCCAACCCAAGCGTATGCATTTTCTGCTTTATACTACTAATCATTCTAATTTTTTCTTCTACGATCACAGAGCTTGCATTTGCGTTTGTTTATCGGGAAGTTCCAAGATCTACTCTCTCTACAAATGGTGTGGTTGGTAAAAGAAAACCAGGTATTGTACTTTATGCAGGTGACAAGTCAATTTTCACTTTGGATCATTTTTTGGGTAAGCTTTAGATAAATCCCTTTTAAACATTGATAATTATTAAAAAGAATTATGATTATTTGGCCATGAAAGATGCAGTTCTCTTGGTGTTGGCTATTGAGAGGATATGTAAGTATCTGATGAGGGCTTAATTATGGTTATTTGCTCATCCATTTGCACTATACTTGAACTGGCATGCTCATGAAACGACAGAGTTTTTTAAATTGCTTTTCTTTTATGTAGAGGAGATTCTTACTGAAAACAAGAGACTGAAAGGTATTGGCATTGGCTCTGCTGAGGGTCCCATCTCTCTCGATGATTTTCGAAGCCTTCAACGGTCAAACAAGGTGGCACTATTTTTCATTATCTTGTCTGGTTGATTGGGAAGATGATCCTTCATGAATTTAGTTATTAATGTTGACCGCAGTAGTATACCCCATATACTGCTACATGCAGGAATTAAGGAAGCAATTAGAAAGTCAAGTGGTTACTATTGATAAATTGCGCAGTGAGCATCGAGCAACTATTGACTATCATAAAAAGGTTGGTGCTTCTGAAGATTCATCTCTGCTCTTGTTTTGTTTCTTGAATATGGTGAAAATTAGGTGTTATTGAAACAAGTAGGTTGTTTTTGAGAAGGAATTAAATCATTATTACATTAGGCAGCACTTGAGGTGTTATTAGTAAGGGGACACATGATTTTGTCTGTTTGTTTTTTTTGGGTACCAACAGGCTGTTGCTTGAGATCTGAAAATAAACATTTGATTCTAAATTCTGAATGATTAGATTATTTCAAAAGTTCTTAGCTGTGAACCAACTACGGATGGATTGTAACTAAGAATGACAATGGGCTAGCCCATGGGCCTAAATTCAGGTGTTTTCGCTTGACCGACTCATGGGCCAAATCAGGTGCAAACCAGTTGAGGCTCAAATTTTCTAAACAAAACGATGTCGTTTTGCTTAGAAGAATTAGGCTTTGGCCTGGCCAACTTAGGCTTGGACTTAATTTAAAAAAACTGTTGTTTTACACTTTTAATTTTAAAAAATTAGTGAGACTGGCCCATGGGCTGGCCTATTGTCATCCGTAATTGTAGCTATGTCAGTTTATTCCTTGTATTTTTGTAAAGTGTATTGTAGAAGTTATACTTTTGCAGTAGTAGCATAAGATATCTGAGGCAACTTCTATCTTTGGGCGATCATATAGGGTGGTGCTTGTTATGTGACCAAGCTGTGCTTGTCTTTTACCGTCTTCATTCTGCAGGAAACTGAGGATATTAAGGAATCAATGGCAAAATCATATACTGATCAAGTCAAGGAGTTGGAGCATAGATTGGACATCAAACAAGAGGAGCTGGATGAGGCTAATAGTATATTATCTGATCAAAAACATGCCCTGGAAGACCTTAATGAGAGGCTCTCTGCTTCCAGACAGTCATGCATGGAAGGGAATCAAGTTGTAAAGAGGTAATATGTCATTTGGGGGTTCCTGAGAAGTTGTAGTTTTGAGTACCCAGCATCTGAAGTATAGAAATAAAACCCACCATTGATTCATTGCATGGATTCTGTTAGTTGTTCCACATTTCTTGGTCCCTCCTCTCTCTGTGTTTGTGGCTTCCTAATAATCTGTTGTTATTTTAGTTTTGAGTGTACAGCATCTGACTATAGAAGTAAAATCCATGGTTGCTACATTGTGTGGGTTTTTTAAGTATTTCCACATATCTTGGTCTCTCTCCCTCTCTTAAATAGTTGGAAATGCCTTTCACTTAAGTGCCAGGTGACATTTTGTAAGATACAAGATAGGTGGAATGGGCATTACACCTTATTTCTTAGCCAAGCAAGAAAGAAAAGAAAGAGACTTTATTACCCAATGTTTATTAATGGTGTGAGTTCCTGTGTTCAACATACTATCTGTTCCGGAGAAAAATAGTGTAGTTCTGTCATTGATGCTCGAGCTACTTGATACTATTTGATAGTTTAAAACATTGTAATAAATGGATTCATATTTTCAGTCAGAAAGCAGCTATAGCTGAACTTGAAGCACAGCTAGAGGAAGAGCGAGATCAGAGAAGAGATGAGCGGCATAAGGCTGCTACTGATTTAAAGGCAGCAGTGCAACGAGTTCAGGAAGAGTTTCAAGAGGAACTTAAACGAATGTCTCATGCTGCATTACAACGAGAAACAGAGCTGCAAGAAGAAATTAATAAGCTTCAGGTGTCTTTTAAAAATTTAACATCTTTGCTTCTATACTTGGTTTAAAAGAGCTTCAAAATAAATACATCATGCATTTTGATTCAGGAAAGAGAGAAGAAATGGTGTTCACAAGTGGAGACTTTGAGGCCCAAATTGGTAAATATCATAATCTTTTTGCTTAATTTGATACATTACCTGTTCAAAATTTTAATCCTATTTCTGGATCTCTTTCATCTATTCTCTTCAGGAAGAAACCAGGCAAAAGTTGGTTATCTCTGATAACAAGAATCGCCAGCTGGAAGCTCAAATTTGTGAAGGGCAACGGTCCTCTGCAAATGGAAAAAAGGTAATTTCTAACTCTGCTTAGATGCTGCCGTAAAAGATAGATTGACTTTCCAGGTCTATTTTGTTTTCTTGTTTGAATAGAGATGGGAAAATATGCAGTTTTCCTAATGTATATTTTGGGCAGAGAGTGGAAGAACTTGAACAAGAACTCAAAAGGCTAAGGAAAGATCTTCATGAGGAAAAGGTATATGTGGGGATTTTCCTTTCCTTTTCTTAAAGCAACATGGACCTGAGTATTATCTCTGATTGTTGTCCCATATTTGATCTGTTAATTTTGCATTCCTTATTCTAATAATATTGGTGCTTGACACTTGTTATGATTGGTAATACCTTAATATGATCTAAATTAAGAATGTGCCAGAATTGGTGACTTCTGATGATATGCTCTCTTATGTAATATTTAAAGTTTTAGGGTTAAAGTTAGGAAACTAGTTGACACAGTGACCTTAACATTACTGTGATGAGTATCCTTGTCGAGTGTTGGGAAGCAAGTAGAAGATTAATATCTTATGTTGATCTGTGGCTAGTAGAAAGATGTTCGCAAACTTCTTTTCCTGTAAGTCTTCTTGAATTATTTCTCATTCTCTGTTAAATCACTAAAGTCTCAATATTACCATAATCGGGTCAGATTGGTTTTTCACATTTTATTTTACTAGTGGGAAATCCTTTATTTTGTTATCAATTTGTGTAAGAACTGAAATTAAATACTTCTTCAAGACTCTTTTGGTATTAAAACTCACTTGGAGTGGTTTTTCAAAAGCATATCAGTACAATTGTTTCATCTTTCCAGAACTAGTCCATTTTTATGCTGAGGTTTTATATGCTGTTGGTAGCAGGCAGCTCGAGAAGAAGCTTGGGCCAAAGTTTCTGCTCTTGAACTTGAGATAAATGCTGCAATGCGTGATCTTGAATTTGAGAGACGGAGGTTAAAAGGTGCTCGTGAAAGAATAATGCTTAGGTAATACCTTAAAGTTATGTTCTTTTTGCATAGTTCATGTTTTTTTACTCTCTAGGGATTTATTTCATCAGAATCATCGCTGTTCTGGATTCTTCTGACTGCATGCTTTTCTTGTACTCAAGGCTATGCTGTTGGCTAAATTTTGAGACTGGTATCGTGCATATTCTTTGGTGATGATTTATGGCTTATCTCATTGTGAAATGAATATGATGCAGGGAGACTCAGCTTAGGGCATTTTACTCCACAACTGAGGAGATATCCGTATTGTTTGCCAAGCAGCAGGATCAACTGAAGTCAATGCGAAGGACCTTGGAAGATGAAGAAAATTATGAAAACACGTCAGTGGATGTTGATCTTGATGAGCCGAATGGGAATATAAATGGCACCAGAGCTAAGGACAGAGAAATAACTAGGTACATGGGCAACAATGGTCCAAAGGCTGATTATAATCAAGCTCTAAATTCTAGTGATGAAGTAAGTGTTACTGAAAAGCATGAATGTGACGATATCAAGAGTCAAGGCGATCAAAACATTCAAGGTGAAGAATGTACAAGCAATGTCAAGGGAGGCTGCAGTTCTAAAATTGATGCAGTTGGCACAGCACCTGTTCTGGAAGCAGATACTATAGGAACAGAACGAGTTCTTGAGACGGAGAGTCCTGGAATTGATGGTGAGAGGAACGTTAATCTGAACAAATGTTGTTTGGCTGGCGACACAATGCAACTTGACGAGGAAACTGATGTTCATGAAAGTGGAGAACACATTCCTAGGGATGCTTCATGTCATTCCCAATCAAATAATGCCGTGGAAAATCAAAAAGTTGGAGAAGATACAGAACCCGGAAGCACAATAAGAACAGCTGATCTTTTAGCCTCTGAAGTTGTTGGTAGTTGGGCTTATAGTACTGCTCCTTCTGTCCATGGTGACAATGGATCTCCTAGAAGTAGAGACATTGATGGAAGAGGCATTGTTGTTGTTCATGATTCTGGTCAGGTGGCTGAGAGCCAAAGTGCACCATTTTCTGCCGTTGCAGCTACCAGAAGGAATCGTGAATATCAAGCTTTGAGTGAGATGATTGGAATTGTTGCTCCTGATTTGAAGGAAAAGTTTGGTAGTAGTGCTGTGGATGATGGCTACCAAGGGAGAGAAAAACAAGGTTCTAGCTCGAACTCAGATACAGAGAGCTGCACGGGGAGTGATGATCGTTTGAGAGAGAATGGCAATGTTGTGTTAGTTTCAGATGCAGAAACTGGAGACAGCGATGAACATGGAGAGCAGAATAGAGATTATGATGATGAAGCTACGGAAGCAGGTTCTCTTGGATAACACCAGGATGCTATTATTATTTCATTTTTGGTTTGGCTTGGGAGCTGTAAATATTTGACACCATCCTCATAATCCTTGTATCAATTTCTCACTGAATATCCCAACCCCATGTTCCGTAGTTTTAATAATTAATTAAGGGTTAATTATGAAAATAAAACATAAGAAAGAGTGTAATTTCTTTTTCTCCAATCTTTGCCTCTTTTTTGTTTTTTTGTTTTTTATCCTGCATCTGCTCAAACCATTTCCTCTTTATATCAAAATTAACATATCCATGTGTGAAACAAGCTCTTGAAGCTTCCTTACACGATCACTAATTCTAGTTCTTCAAATCATTAACATCAGAAAAGTAAAGTTGCTTTAGAACAAGCTCTTGAAGCTTCTTTATACAATAACTAATTCTAGTTCTTCGAAACTCAACACCAAAAAGGTAAACTTGCTTTAGAACTGGAAACAAATGTTCTATTGTTTATATACTAATCTTAATCCGTCGCAAATAAATTTATGAATCTCACCCTCCAAAAAAGCTCTAACAACGTATAGCACACTCGCGCTTGGCTCTCTTTTTAGGGTATTAAATCCCCAAAGAGCTTTTCCATTTTCATGTCTATCAACTTAACACACTAGTTGGCATTTCTCCACTCTGCCCTTTCTATCAAACAATAAACTAGGATTACTAAACGTTGATGCAACTAAACCTGAAAATATATATACTTATTCAATAGAACCAACTAAACCTACACAGTTCAACATTATTTTCTTTTTCACATAACATGGTCCAAAATTTTCAGCAACAAGAAATATAAGTTTAAGAAACACGTTAAAAAATGAAGTTGGTCAATATTAATGTGTAGTTACCGAATGGGATGAATATTTAGTAGAAGAGTGCTACAACTTAACCTCTTTACTGCTTTTACCATAAGGTGAAAGATCTATACTTAGCGAAACATATTCATAATTTATTGAAACTCCAAAGCAAGATGATGAGCTTAGGAGGTCTTCAAAGGTGCTGAGGAAGAACCTAAAATATTTTACCTGAGCCATGTAAGAGTCATGCATGTATTTTTTTAAGCCATGCACATATGGAGTTATTTAGCTATTATTTTGCTGAACTGGTTTTAATTAGTTAGAGATGCTTGCAGTAGAAATGCTAATGAATATGTTCATTAGTTGTTATGTTGTTTTCTTTATTTTACTTCTACTTTGATGTGACTAGACATTATGGTTCCATTTTTTTAATGAAATTGTTACTACTTCTGTTGTATTTAAATTCTTGAAACAAAATAAAGAAGCAAGTTTTTTCTCAAGTAAAAGAATTTTTTTTTTTTTTTTTAATCATTGGTGTCAAAGCTATCTACAATGACATCTAATAAAGCACGTATTGAAAATCTACAAGTAGGTTTTGGAAGTCTATAGGACAACTTCTCTCACATGAAACTAGGTACGGTTGATGAGTTTAGCTATTTGGAGGATCTCACTGGTAAGCTAACCGAAGCAAGCAACACCTTTAATGAGCACCAGGGGAACTTGTCTACTATGCACTTTCACAACTTAAGTGAGGCTCTCACGTAAACAATGATGGGAGGAGATAGATGTTCTCATCAAAATTGGCTAAATTGGAATTCCCCCGATTATGTGGCAATGACCTTATTAAATGGTTCACTAGGGTGGGACAATTCTTTCAGTATCAAAGCACCCTTGAAGCACAAAAAGGTGTATTTAGCTTCTTTCCACCTTGAAGGCGAGGTCAACGAGTGGTGGTAATGATTATGTCACACACCGAGAAGTAACATAGGAAATTTTTAAGAGGGGCAACGGGCAATGGGCAATGGGCAAAATTTGGACCTAAAGAATGTGAGGACTTTGATGATGAAGCATTATTAAGAGTTAAACATAATGGCTCTTTATGGGATTACCAAAGAGAATTTGAAAAGCTAAGTAATAGAACTAATAGAGTGCAAGGTTGGACATAAAAGGCTTTTATAGGGACACGTATGTAGGGTTTTAGATCTAAAATTGTAGATGGAATAAAGATGTTCAGGTCAAAGACCCTTAAGGAGGCTATTAACTTGGTCTGAATAGGTAATGTCCAGTTGACTCACCTACACAAATCATCTCATCCAACAACTATTGTGTTCTCTTCGCCAACCAAAATTCAATGCGGAATCATCCATAAACTGACTTTTATGGGAGGAAATGTAGAAATGAGAAGCCCGAGGTTTATGTTTTAATTGTAATGAGAAATTCACACTAGGCCACAAGTGTCGCAGACCATAATTATTATTGCTGGAAGGAGATGGAACCACTGATGTTATGGATGGAGAACCTAAAGAGGCAATGATACAGGAGCATACTACCCTGAAATATCCTTCCATGCCCTTACAAGAAGGTTGCGAGCTCATACCATAAGAATCATTACTAAAGTTAGACAACATCAATTATTCATGCCCATTGGTCGTGAGTTGACACACAATTTCATCAATGAGAAAATGACATGCCTATTGCAATTACTCGTGGTACCAACTGAGCCATTCAAGGTGAAGTGGTGAATAGCAAACTCTTGAAGTGTTGTGGATGGTTTAAGAATGTCCAAATCCTAAGCCAAGGCGCACCATTTACATTAATTTTCTATTCTTTATGACTAATTAGGTTGAATTTGGTGTCAAGAGTCCAATGGTTAGAGTAGTTAGGCATAGTGATGTGTAATTGGAAAGCAATGACAATGGAGTTTCAAGGGTATTAATTCTTAACTCATTCAAGTCACATAAATAAAAGCTATGTCCAGGGAGCTATAGTAAGGACATTTTTTATTTGTTGTTTAATTTCTGTCAATAATGAAAAGACACCAACTGAAGTCCACTTAAATATGCAGCTCTTGCTACAAAATTTTGAAAATTTTTCAAGAACCAAAGTAGCTACCCCTAACAAGAGAAAATAAACACCACATCAATCTTAAGGAGGGAACTGCACCTATCAAGGTTAGGCCATACCGATATATTTATTTTCAAAAAGCTAAAATAGAAAAACAAGTTCATTATATGTTAAATTTAGGGCTAATAAGGCTTAGTGGAAGCCCATGTCCTTCACCTATCCTATTAGTCAAAAAGAAAGACAACATTTGGCATTTTCGGGTTGATTATATAGCAACAGTCACAATGAAATATATATTTCAATTCCTATTATTGATTACATATTAGACGAACTTCATGGTGCTGTTTTCTTTTCAAATATGATTTAATATAATGTTATTATCAAGGTTCTAGTACATCCATTAGACATTCCTAAAATTACATGCCACGTCTACAACAACCACTATGAATATTTAGTCATGCCTTTTGCGTTATGTTATGCTCTATCTATTTTTTAGGCTATTATGAATTCCATTTTTCATCCTTACCTTTGAAATTTTATACTTTTTTTTAATGAAAATTCAATTTATAGTCCCAATTAAACCAAATGTAACATCCCGTTCACAGTGGTTTATGTATTTTTGTATAGAGTTAGGGCCAATGTTCTGAAACCCGGACCGGTTCAACCACCGGTTGAACCGGTGTGACGTAATAATTATGCAATAATTATATTTAATTATATATAATATTAAAAA